>CAWUFW010030169.1:0-17724 GCA_963921515.1 Calotriton arnoldi
AATCAAACAAAACCCAAATGCCTTAGATGTCACTCATCACCCCCACAAACTCACCTCTCCCAGATACTGACAATACACTCAGAAACATTTACAATGCAACTGGATGCACCCCCATGCTCATGTTATGTTTATACATTCTGAAGTCCCATGACAAAACAAGCTGCTTTACATTCCTTCAAGATTAAGCCTGAAGGCTGCTCTCCACTTCTACCACTAGGATAGCTTTCTAAAGGTTATTTTTGGCCTCATACATCATAAGGGTCGTTTGGACTGGTGCAATGTGCCCACTTTAATTAGTGGACAGCATATACCAGGCCAACTTCTCACAATGTCCTCGTTTGATTGCAGTTAGTTCCAGCAGTAGGGCCAGCCTACTTACCTTTAACAGACTCGGAAAATAAGTACTATAAGCAACAGTATTTTCTTGAGAACGAATAAGAAAGTAAATAGTATAGCATATATACAATCGATTGAAAAAATAAAATAAATAATAAGCAAACGCGGAAAGGCCCAGGTAACAAATGGTTTGCCGTTTGATTAATCAATTCAGTTTAACTACATGTCTGTGATATGTATGCGTATACACAAAATAGATTAAAATGGTGCTCGGTGTATCAATTGATCACACAGCATGTATTTACAAAGAGCAATCCATTTCTGAAAATCACAAAAATTATTGAGGACAACTGTCTAAGTGGCAAAGAGGGAATTTTGAATTGTTATTGAGATCTCCAGTGTCATCCACCGTGTGTGTTTCGACCCATTCAGGTTTCGGAGGACTTCATCAGAACAACTGAATTATGGACTGAGCGCAGTACAGATATGGAAGAAGGAATCTAACTGGAGTAGACTTGAACTGAGTTTAAAACATGTCAGGTTGGCATGATGAAGTCAAATGGGGGTAGTGGAAACATAAATTGAACAAACTGGTTAACAGTAGAACAGTTCTACTTAGTGGTAGGCACACCAGAGTCCTTTTGCTCTGTAGGAACTACTGAATTATATTTCAATTGATTCTTCAATCAATTAATATATGCTATACCCTTTGGCTTGTCATTCATCCTCATGAAACATAATTTCTTATAATAATCATGCGATTGCAAGCACATTGTGATCTAACCAGCACCAAACTTAACGTGCAAGACCTTAGGTGTTGTCCTTTCCATGCCACTTGCAAAGTCAGACATCTCTGCATTTCAATAGGGACATCAGACTGGATCTATGTGTCGTTACTGGTTCTCCGTGCAGCAAAATCAGCACTGAACTCCTAAATAAATATTAGGCAGTTGATGGAGCAATCATTTCATTCTGCCTCCTCGTGTGAGTACTCTGAGAGACATGGAAAGCCATTGTGGGGAAGCAAAGATACCCAGGAGTACCATGGACGAGGCATCAGTGGTGACCGACCAGATCACAGTGTGATGGACTTCAATGGTTTCCAGTTTATGGTTCTATGTAGGAGTGACATGAAGTAGTGGCTATAGAGAAAGGTGCTTCCCAGAGTGGATGGTCTCTCTCTCTCTCTCTCTCTCTCTCTCTTTCACACACACACACAGACACACACACACAAACACATATATGTACTTGTGCACACATTCATGCACACATACGAGCATGCGCGCACACACACACACACACATGCACACACACACACAAACACACTGGAAATGACTAAGAGAACCTAAGTGGTGTCATTCTAATTGAGACCAATGGCACAAGACAGAATATAATTGAGGGAGTCATGGTGGCAGGCAGCTGATCGCAGTAACTGCAGTGTGCGGCACTTGACCTAGAGAATCAATCATGGAGCAGTTGTGACAATCACTTTAGATTACCATTTGACACTTTACGCCAAGATTGGGCAACATTTTAGCAGTGCTTAACATGTTAAAAATAAAAATTCCAGGGCTCTTGTCAGGAGTCCACTGCAGTGTGTATCACCCATTGCCCCTGCCATGCAGGCAACGATAGTAACAGTACAGCTACTAACCATCACACTCCTACAAGTGTGACAATTCAAACTATTTCAGGCCCCCAAAGCTATAAGAATGGCTTGGGCAGCAGGTAATATTAATTTTTAATGTAAATTGAACTAATAATTAACTGTTCTTGTGATCATCTCTAAATTAGCCAGAAAGTGTCGGCTTGTGGCCGACTGTCACAAGCACCAGTGTTGACAATTAAGTGCGGTGCCGAGCACAGGACACCGTCGGCTCAATTTAAGCACTGCATTTCAGAAGTTTTATAAAGCTTTAGAGAGACAGCTCAGACAGCTCAGCTCAAGCTATATGTAGGTTTTCACTTCAGTGAGGTCAATGCAATGGTCTATTTGTTATGCACAGTATTCAAAATTTTCAGTACAGCGGTAGTTGCTGCCCGCCTGTGGTTCCATCGAAGCATGGCGTGTCGCACAGGTAATAAACCTCATCACCACTTTTCGGATTCTGACATTTCATGTGGTGACGCGGAGGCTTTCCCATGAGCAGACCAATGGAGACCTTGGAAATAGCCATAATAGAAGCCCCCTGCCTTCACAGGAAGTGTGTGATGTATTTGGATGTTAAAATACAGACCATGGTAAGGCTACTGAGCAGGAATAACAGGCACACATGGATAGAGACATGTACGAATCTGTTCATGAAAGTAAAGCAAGAGATTGAGTCAGCTGCGGCAACTTTTGCAGGTATTGTGGGCCCGGCAGGAAACGTATAAGTCTTTCCTAGATCGAGGACATTGATACATTCTGCCTCAACTTTTAGAAGGAACTGGGCACCAGTTTACATATTGTTGACATGAAGACTTCACGCAAAGTAATGTAAAATGACTAAAAGTGGGGCAAAGTTTTGAAAGGGTATTTACTTTTGAGTTCAATAGTAACTTTCTTCTCATAAGATTCCCTTTTAAGTGCAAAATAGCGATTTGTGTTTATTTGTGTTGCTTTGCTCCGCTTGGTATCAAGGAAGCGTTTCTTACATTGAACTTGGGTGGATTCGCACAAACACCCATAGTATTTTGCACAAAGCCCAGCCTTTGGTTTTGAGTCAAAAAAATAATGCCTCCTTGAAGCAGGCACAAAAATGGAGAAATGTTTTTATTTGTCCTAACATTTCACACATTGCATGTGTGTTATGCTGTACAGCACACATCAAATGAGTGGGATGTTATAAAAAGGTATTTTGCACTTAAAGGGTATACTTCCAATACAAACCTGTTCTAGACATCAAATACTCACCTCTGCACCATTGTGCAAGGGTGTGTGCATTGTGCTAAGCATCCTTTTTGTGCACCAGTGCAGGGAAGAGAGCAACTGCAGGTAATTTTCACCAAATATGACTTTGTGCTTTCCCCCATTTGCTCAGCTCGGAGCAGAAACATTAGTTGCACAAGTATTTAGCAAATCTGCCCGTTGATATTATTTTCTAGAATATTTATCCAACCATCTTCTTCATAGAACACATTTTAATTCAATTTGATTAATTTGAACGAGAATCACAGCTAAATTATGAATAATAAACACAAAAAGACAAAACCCTTGCGTTTTTCATTTTTAATGCTCAACGATAGAGTTGGCTCCATATCATCCATACCTCAATTTAGAGCTACAGCTAAACAAACATTGTTCTACTGACATGTTTCTAGGAGTGGTGGGGTTTACCTGTGGGTTGGGAGGCTGATAAACTCTACCACAATGCATATCATGAGCACTGCATGGGTGTCCACCCTCCTAATGCCAACAATCATGGCAAATTAATTTATAGACCTCGCATATTAGTACAAACAACTTAAAGTCAAACGTTGATCTCGAAAATTGTCAAAAGATAACAAGGTCAAAGGTGGAGAAAGGTAAAGGGAAGGAGAGAGTGAGTGAGTGCTCTGGGACAGTTAGTCATCAAGCTACTAGTTTGGAGAGGCAAACTATTGGACTGGCGTATTCGCAAAATTCACGACTTCCCAAAAGGTAGGTGCCTATCAGAAGACAGCAAGGCATAGGCAAAGTACCTAACATGTGGCTGACTCTTCCCTACCCCAAATGTCCTCTCAGAGGAACCTCTTCTTTTGCTTCTAGGCAGGACCAGAGGTGTGTGCTGGCCTATCCGAGCACTCATCGAGAACTTCACCTTCCGGTACGCACCGGATTGCCACGATGCTTGAAGAGTGGTAGGCTGAGGTCCTGGTTGGCTGCCTCCACGGCTGGGGGTTGTCCTATTACCACAAATACCGCAGCCATGAGTGCAGCTGAGTGAAACATTGTCCTGACCAGGTAGCCCTGTAGCACAAGCTATGTAGTGACTGAGATGAGCCTGAGCAATCAGCCAGCCCTGCAGCATGTTTGTGTACTGTAAGGATGTACGGATCCGAGGTGAGTTTCAAGTAATATTTTATTGGTAGTCAGCAGGACGACACCAACACTGACACAACACCTCCTGAACACCCTCCTCAACAGTTACCGCTCCCCGATCTAAAACCCTGCACTCCCAACCTTCCATGCATTCTCTTGGCGCGTGGAACCTCCTGATGCCCAGAGAATGTACAGAAGACCCAACACATCTTTCCCCTTTACATTACAAAATGATAAGATAACTGTGTGCAACATAAGGAAAATGACTACAGTACATTTGAATGAGAATAAGAAATTACGAAAAATGATACAATAACAAAACACATTATAAAAATAGCATCATAAAAAATAGTCTTGGAACTTGGAAGGCAATTTGATAGGTCTGGATGACGGGGAACGACCCAAGACATTGGGTTCCTGGCAGTCATCTACCTGAATCCGGTTCCTGGAACAGACACCCAAACCCATCCTAGACACAGCAATCTTCCTTTGTTCCACCACTTGCCATCCTTTAATTTAATCGCACTTTTATTGACACTCACAACCTTTTTCAGGCAGAAAACCTGGATTCCATTTTGGGTAAGATCCTGGAACACTTCACTCTAACTGTATCACCCACATAGACCTTCAGCTGCTTGGGCACATGATCAACATGCATTCGATCGTATCTGTTTTGTGCCTCAACTCGCCTTTCGCCAGCCTCATTAATGTTCTTCCTAGGCAACATAAACCCTCTCTCATCCATCCATCTTCTCATCAACTTGAAAGCAGGCACACGCCCTCTTATCAAAACGAATGGGGACACACCAGTGTCGGAATTGATAGTCGTGAGAACTGCCCACAGTAGTTTACCAAGTTCTGCCTTGCAATTCAGACCACTCGCTTTCGCCAACTGCACATTCTGTTCAATGACCCTGTTGAAGCGATCAACAAGGCCATTGCTTCTTGGATGATAGAGGGAAGTTTTAACATGCCTAACACCCAAAGAACGTAGGAATTCTTAAAATTGGATAGAAATGAATTGGGGGCCATTGTCGGTAAGTAGTTCCTCAGGCACGCAATCTCTCGCAAATAAGGACTCAAGGATCTTAATAACAGAGGTGGAATCGGATGTTTTTACAAATTTAATTTCCTGCCAGTGAGTATGTTAATCCATGAGGACTATGCCATACTCAGGTACGCTGCCAGAGAGACATGAGCATGTGACCAATTATGTCAATGGCTAATTTGACCCAAGGTTTGTCAGGAACCTCAATGGCCTCTACGGGACAGGGAGTGGTTACTTGTGACTTTTCGCTAAGCGCATATTCCTTACAATCCCTTACAAAATACCCTACCTGCCTGTCCAAAGCCGGCCACCAGAAATTTTCCCTTACCCTCCTTTTCATCGCACGCATGCCTATGTGGCCTTCGTGTGCAAGGGTGAGTACCTTGTTCCTCATAGCATCAGGCACTACTTACAGCAATGACCTATACAGCAAACCGTTCACCACTGTTAATTCATCAAAGACATGCTTGTACTTGCTGACACAACTCTGCTCTTTCTTCTCATGCGACTATCCTTTGCTTAACGTCTTTAAAACTACCTTAAATTCTTGATCACTCTCCGAAGCTTCTCTCCACTCTCGTTCAGATATGGCATCTTAGAATGACCAAATACACTGCATACCAGTTCAAGGTAATCACACTCATCCTTCTCCTCCACGACGTCTTTGCCACAAGGAGTTAAATGAGACAAACAATCTAGCAAAAGATTCCTTTTACCTGGCACATACTCAACGCTGAAATTGTGTTCCATGAGTCTATACTACCATCTCACGATTCCTGGGGTTTCTTTTCCTACACCCCTTGTAGTGAATAACTCTACCAAGGGTTTGTGGTCAACACGTACCATGAATTGTGAGCCATACAGATAGGGGTCGATTCCGATTCGGGCCGGAAAAGCACCGACCGACTCGGATCCGGAAAAATACCGACCGACACGTACCCGTGGCGCCCGACACGCCAAGTACGATGCAAGGCGCGAAAAATCCGACCGACACGTAACGAAACCAAGTCGACCGACCGAGCCGCACGGAAAATAGCAATCCGGCCGGAAAAACACGCGAATCCAACCGACCGACACGCACCCGGAACAAATCCGACCGAAACGTACACGCCAACTCCAAACCGCAAAGTACGATGCAAGGCGCGAAAACCACGACCGAGTCGGACGGAGGACAAGCCGTACGACCGACACGCATACAAAACCGAGCCGAAGCAACACAAAACACCGCGACCGACGCGTACGCAGCATAGAAAACTGCACAAACACAGCGTGAACGAAACGGAAAACACCGTACGAGACCAATGCAGGGTCCGACTCGGTCACAAGAACGTTTCCAACATACACAAACAACACAAAGGAAAAATCACCCAAAAAAAGGCCAAACAAGCAATTACCAAGCCAATAAATACTGGGGGGGTGGGGACAGAGAACAAAGACACACCCACAACTCCACCTATATAAAGGACACAAATCACTACCATGAGCCTTTGCAAATGCCATTCCACTGCCAGCACCCAAGAGAAAGCAACCACACACCCACAGCTCATCCCTCACACAAGCCACACACCATCAGCACACCAACAAATACCTACCTCACATACACCCAGCAAAACACACCCTCACACACCCTCACCTGCACACCAACACACACATCACCCACCATCACCACCCATCACCATGCCCCCCAAGAAGAATCCCAAGTTCCTAGATACTGAATTGGAAGTCATGGTAGATGAGATCCTCAGGGTGGAGCCACAGCTGTTTGGCACTCTGATCCAACAGACCCCCATGTCGCAGAAAACCAAGATGTGGGAGAGGATCATCAACAGGGTGAACGCCCAATCACCATGTCGGCGCACAAAGACGGACATCCAGAACAGGTGGTATGACGTGCGCAGGAGGGTACGGGACATGCTGAAGAAAGACTACATCAACAGCCAACACACCGGCAGTGGCCCTCCTGCCAAGCCAATATACCTCAGGCCCTGGGAGGAGAAGGTGCGGGCCATCCTTCCGCCAGTGAGCGTATATGGACTAGAGGACATCCCAGAGCCTGGTGAGTACACAACAAATGTACACAATAAACTGCCACAAAACACACACATCACTGTCAAGGAGAGAGTCAAACCATGCACTCATAGCAATTACACAGCAACTAGAACAGAATCATCCCAAAATGTGTATGTCAGTCAGATAAACACAACACATGCCATGCAAAAAGTCACATCCAACTGTGCCAACACATGTACAAACACAACCACAACTACAGCTAGGCAGTGGCACAAATAGAACTAACAAACACATCCACACATGTAGCCACCACAACAACACCAACACACAGTGAAGACCACTCAAAGGAAGGAATTCTGTGTATGCTGGCCAAGTCAGTGTAGCCAATAGCATCATGGGAGTCGCAGTCACACATATTGCCCGCCCCAAAACTGTCCCATCAACACCACCATGAACCATGCGCACATCACAGGGAGTGGAGAAGGACTCACAAGATGGCTGACACTGGCTACTGCTGTGGGGAGCACAAGGCCCTGCTGCCAACTGTGCACCAACAAACAGCAGGACACCACTGACTGACATCCTGAGAGACAACTTACACTCCCTGCAATGCAAGCACGTTCCATGGTGGGATATCTGGCTGGCTGGGTGGGAAGGGGGACTTGCAGCACTGACTATAGTCACCAGCACCTCCCCTCACCCCCCCCAACACAAACTCCACAGTACCCACCTGGTAGAATGCAATGCCCTCCATCCTAACACAAGATCCCACAAAGCACCACCACCCTGGGTTATGTTGTGTGAAGCACAGGGACACTCTTGGGACTCTTAGCCAAACAACTGCCAGGACAACACTCCCAGCCATCCTGTCAGCACAGCCAGCCCACCCCACAGGGAAGCAGAGTCAAAAGGAAGGAAGCATGGGCATGCTGGGAAGGGGGTGGAGGCAATAGCATGATGGGAGTCGTAGTCACAGACATTGCTCAGCCTCACAACTGGCCCATCAACACCAGCCTGAACCATGCTCACATCACAGGGAGTGGAGAAGGACTCACAGGATGGCTGACACTGGCTACTGCTGTGGGGAGCACAAGGCCCTGCTGCCAACTGTGCACCAACAAACAGCAGGACACCACTGACTGACATCCTGAGAGACAACTTACACTCCCTGCAATGCAAGCACGTTCCATGGTGGGATATCTGGCTGGCTGGGTGGGAAGGGGGACTTGCAGCACTGACTATAGTCACCAGCACCTCCCCTCACACCCCCCAACACAAACTCCACAGTACCCACCTGGTAGAATGCAATGCCCTCCATCCTAACACAAGATCCCACAAAGCACCACCACCCTGGGTTATGTAGTGTGAAGCACAGGGACACTCTTGGGACTCTTAGCCAAACAACTGCCAGGACAACACTCCCAGCCATCCTGTCAGCACAGCCAGCCCACCCCACAGGGAAGCAGAGTCAAAAGGAAGGAAGCATGGGCATGCTGGGAAGGGGGTGGAGGCAATAGCATGATGGGAGTCGTAGTCACAGACATTGCTCAGCCTCACAACTGGCCCATCAACACCACCCTGAACCATGCTCACATCACAGGGAGTGGAGAAGGACTCACAAGATGGCTGACACTGGCTACTGCTGTGGGGAGCACAAGGCCCTGCTGCCAACTGTGCACCAACAAACAGCAGGACACCACTGACTGACATCCTGAGAGACAACTTACACTCCCTGCAATGCAAGCACGTTCCATGGTGGGATATCTGGCTGGCTGGGTGGGAAGGGGGACTTGCAGCACTGACTATAGTCACCAGCACCTCCCCTCACACCCCCCAACACAAACTCCACAGTACCCACCTGGTAGAATGCAATGCCCTCCATCCTAACACAAGATCCCACAAAGCACCACCACCCTGGGTTATGTTGTGTGAAGCACAGGGACACTCTTGGGACTCTTAGCCAAACAACTGCCAGGACAACACTCCCAGCCATCCTGTCAGCACAGCCAGCCCACCCACAGGGAAGCAGAGTCAAAAGGAAGGAAGCATGGGCATGCTGGGAAGGGGGTGGAGGCAATAGCATGATGGGAGTCGTAGTCACAGACATTGCTCAGCCTCACAACTGACCCATCAACACCACCCTGAACCATGCTCACATCACAGGGAGTGGAGAAGGACTCACAAGATGGCTGACACTGGCTACTGCTGTGGGGAGCACAAGGCCCTGCTGCCAACTGTGCACCAACAAACAGCAGGACACCACTGACTGACATCCTGAGAGACAACTTACACTCCCTGCAATGCAAGCACGTTCCATGGTGGGATATCTGGCTGGCTGGGTGGGAAGGGGGACTTGCAGCACTGACTATAGTCACCAGCACCTCCCCTCACACCCCCCCAACACAAACTCCACAGTACCCACCTGGTAGAATGCAATGCCCTCCATCCTAACACAAGATCCCACAAAGCACCACCACCCTGGGTTATGTAGTGTGAAGCACAGGGACACTCTTGGGACTCTTAGCCAAACAACTGCCAGGACAACACTCCCAGCCATCCTGTCAGCACAGCCAGCCCACCCCACAGGGAAGCAGAGTCAAAAGGAAGGAAGCATGGGCATGCTGGGAAGGGGGTGGAGGCAATAGCATGATGGGAGTCGTAGTCACAGACATTGCTCAGCCTCACAACTGGCCCATCAACACCACCCTGAACCATGCTCACATCACAGGGAGTGGAGAAGGACTCACAAGATGGCTGACACTGGCTACTGCTGTGGGGAGCACAAGGCCCTGCTGCCAACTGTGCACCAACAAACAGCAGGACACCACTGACTGACATCCTGAGAGACAACTTACACTCCCTGCAATGCAAGCACGTTCCATGGTGGGATATCTGGCTGGCTGGGTGGGAAGGGGGACTTGCAGCACTGACTATAGTCACCAGCACCTCCCCTCACACCTCCCCAACACAAACTCCACAGTACCCACCTGGTAGAATGCAATGCCCTCCATCCTAACACAAGATCCCACAAAGCACCACCACCCAGGGTTATGTTGTGTGAAGCACAGGGACACTCTTGGGACTCTTAGCCAAACAACTGCCAGGACAACACTCCCAGCCATCCTGTCAGCACAGCCAGCCCACCCCACAGGAAGCAGAGTCAAAAGGAAGGAAGCATGGGCATGCTGGGAAGGGGGTGGAGGCAATAGCATGATGGGAGTCGTACTCACAGCCCTACATCCCCCACCACATGGCCCAGCAAGCTCACACTCATGCATGCACATCCCACAGAGAGTGGAAAGGCCCATCAAAGATGTCTGACACTGTTGCTGTGTCGTGGGGAGCACAAGGGCATGCTGGGTACTGCACACCAACCAACAGCAGGACACCACTGTCAGCCATCTTGCCATTGCCCTCACACCCACACCCACTGAACTCCACACAAAAGCAAGTAAGTATGGGAATGCTGGCAAGTGGGGTGGAGGCAATGGCATGATGGGAGTCGTAGTCACAGACATAGCTCACCCCCACAACTGTCCCATCAACACCACCCTGAACCATGCTCACATCACAGGGAGTGGAGAAGGACTCACAAGATGGCTGACACTGGCTACTGCTGTGGGGAGCACAAGGCCCTGCTGCCAACTGTGCACCAACAAACAGCAGGACACCACTGACTGACATCCTGAGAGACAACTTCCACTCCCTGCAACGCAAGCACGTTCCATGGTGGGATAACTGACTGGCTGGCTGGGTGGGAAGGAGGTCTGGCTGTCAACCAAACACAAGCAATGCAGACCATGTTCACACCCCAGAAAATACATAGAAATGCCCAAATAATGCAGGACAATGTGCCACACCAATATCAACCCCTGACTGTGACGACTTAGGACAATGCAATGTACAGGCCCGCACCCAGAGGCACAGTCACAACTGTCATGTGTGTCAACCACTGATGCCTGCAGAAACATGACATACATTGTTTGTGTCTCCCAAAAACAGGTGATGATGGGGACACAGCAGCAGACGCTGAGGAGTCCCAGTCCCAGGCTCAAGAGGATGCCGAGCTCACTGGCGTCGTACAGCCTCTGTCCTCCTCGGACGATGAACAACCTGGCACATCCGGTGCAAGTCAACATGCAGCACCAGCAGGACCACCAGCTGCAGCACCAGCAGGACCACCAGCTGCACTCCTTGCACCCACCCCTACAACGACTGTCACCACGAATACCATCCCTGCCGACATGGACAGAATAAGGAGCAACACCAGCGCAGTGACCCTGGACCAACCTGGGGCCATGGACACCACCACCACCACCAACCCCCAAGGTGGACCAGGGTTATCTGTGCGTGCAACTGCACACACTGCACATGTCAGCAGGGGTGGTGGGAGGGGTGGGAGACAGAGGTCTCTGCTTCCAGACGTTGCTGGTGTGCATGACGACCCACAACTGGTACGCATAGCTGATGCGTACCAGTCCAGCACCGGAGAGCTCAGCCAGGTAGTGGGGCTCCTCAGAGACATCAAACAGCAGCAGGCTGCCCATCATGCCCGCTTGGACTCCCACATGTCCCACGTGGAGTCACACATGTCCCGTGTGGACTCACACATGTCCCGTGTGGAGTCCAAGTGGGATGTACTGCATGAGATGACGGCGGTGCACAGGGACATTTTACAATGCCTCCGCCAGATGAACAGCAACCAGTCCACACCTCCCTGTGTGCCAACAACATCTGGTGCCGAACAAACTGCAACTGCCACAGGGAGGGAGGAGGACTCTGGCGGAGAGTCCCCTGCACCGCAGCAGCCTGCACTTGAGGGCCCCCCCCCAAGAAGAGGGGTCGTCCGAGGAGGGAAAAGTGAGAGGCCGATGGCCAAGCGCAACTCCCAGGAAGCCTGAACCTGTTCTGGATGTTCGCCTTTGTGCACAGACTGTTCACCCTGTTGACGGCAACACTACTCCCACACATTGCATGGGGAGTACAAGTTGGACCAATGTGTCAGACAACTGTGGCCCCGATACTGGGGATCCTGTCTACCCGGACTTTCAATTCACCTAGGAACTTGGGATTGCAAGATTCATGTACAGCACAACCCATCCTATGCACTATTAACACAAATGTATCACAATAAACACACTAATACACCATACTTGCCTCTGTCGTGATTCCAACATGGGTGCTGTTATGGGGATGATGAACTGCAAAATTACACTGTGTATGCGAACTGCAACAGCAAGGACAACACAGGCATGTGAGTAAAGGCAACGTGACACATATGAGGGAGACACACCACCAGGGCTACACAACACATACACACCTAGGCCATCTGACTCATTGCCTACACTGATGTTGCCAGGGAAGACGGTGCAATGCACAGACACCACACCCATTCCCAGTTGTAGTCAAGTAGCCCACAGGTGCAGTAAGCAAATGGCAGTCAAATGTGTGACCACAGACAACGCACATCACTAAGTGAAGCACAGGTTTATTACACAGTAGCAACATGCCGTAACCACTACAGATGCAAGGTAACCCCACCTGGTAGCGGGCACACAGTCAACAACTGTAGACGGAAGGAAGTCCATGGGTGTGGCGCACATCACCTGTAGGGACACAACAGCTACCAGCCTGGATGTGCAATCACGTCGTCGGTGGACACAGTTGACCAAACGAATCTGAAAGTACCCTGTGAAGGACAGAAATGACACACAGTCAAAAGCAATGCAGTACAGGACAGAACAGCAAAACTCATGCACAATACATGTTACAAGATACCCACCCAGAACCAAGTTAGCATGTCAACACTGTTGGGGAGTACAGCCCACCTGTAACCACACATCGCAACACACATCCAGTCAAGTAGCCCATGGACGCACTCCAACAGCGCCAGAGCCCCACCCACACATCATGCCAACTCACATCATTCACATGACACCTCAGGATACTCACATTCAGCTAAAGAAGTTGGTGATGAGCTGTGTGCGGACATCACCATCACCATCATCATCATCATCGTCACTGGCATTGTGGTCCAGGCCAGGATCCTCCACAGGTGGCGGATGTTGGTCATCGTCATCCTGGATGAGAGGCAACTCCTTCCGCACTGCCAGGTTGTGGAGCATGCAGCAGACGATGATAATCTTGCACACTTTCGCAGGGGCATATGGGAGGGACCCTCCGGTCTTGTCCAGGCAGCGGAAGCGGCTCTTCAGGACACCAAAGGTCCGCTCAATCACTCTCCTGGTCCGACCATGTGCCTCATTGTAGCGCATCTGGGCAGGTGTCACAGGGTTCCTGAGGGGTGTCAGCAACCACGGCATGTTGGGGTATCCCGAGTCACCTACGGACAGACAAGTGCACATCAGCTGACTTGGAAAAGTGGGCGGAATACTACAGATCAGATCACACACAATGGCACAAAGTCAGTACACACCGACAAGCCAGGCACGCTGGTTCTGCATCTGTGCCATCATCCTGGGGATGCGACTACTCCTCATCACAAAGGCATCGTGTGCTGAACCAGGGAAACGGGCACACACGTGTGTGATGGTCATGTCTGCAAGACACACCACCAGTGCATTGACCGAGTGGTAGTGCTTGCGGTTCCTGTAGGCCTGCTCCTGGGCCTGTGGTGGTACCAAAGCCACATGTGTCCCATCAATGGAGCCAATTACATGCGGCATCCTCCCCAGGGCATAAAAGTCACTCTTCACGTCAGTGAGTCGTCGCAGTCTAGGGAAATAGATGTACCGGTTCAGGAAGAGCAACATTGCCGCCAAAACATCGCGGAGCACACGGCTGAACATGGTCTGTGACATCCCACCAGCAGACGCCACAGTATGTTGGAAGGTACCGGTGGCAAAGAAGTGTAGGGCTGCCATCACCTTCACCTTGGGGGTCAGCGCTGTAGGATACGGCCGGCCAGGCTGCAAATGTGGGGACAACTGCACTGCCAAATCCTCAATCAGCTGCCTGGTGAAGCGGTACCGTCGGATGCTGTCCCGTTCCACCATCGTTGCCAGGTCTGGGAATGGCCGATGGACAGCAGGAGCCCTGCAGTGCAGAGGAGAAGTAAGCAAGATCGTCAGTCACCCCACATATGCGGCATTGAACACACTCAAGATCCCAACATACATCATCATGAGGCACAACTACATGAAGTGTGCAGTACCGGAAGGACATGTATGGTACATACATGGCCAACATCTGTCAACACGGTCCTACAGGTGGCATCAATTTGTCCCAGGTTGGCCCATTGGATATCATGATGCCGTGTCACAGTCACCCCCCACAGTGACATGTGAGGACAGATGTGCCCCATTCACCACAGCTCAACGACAGGTACATTCCCAGGGACCCTGTAATGCCACATGGACACTGGCATCACCTGGAGTATCATGTGTACACCACAGCAAAACAAACATGACCCCCACAGGTAGTGGCCACACTTGCCATGGCAGGACAGACATGGACGTCTGTGACACACACGCACAACATCAGAGTCCATGCACACACAACGTGGATGTGGAGACTGTCTCCCATTGTGCACATGAAATCAGAGACATTGTAAACACTACATGCACAAAGACTGTGGAGGGCCATCACTATTGTGCCACTGGGACACCCTGGCTCAAACATACCGTCCCACATGGGACTCACGGGGTATGTGACATGACATACACAAACACCACTGTGAAATGTGACCATGACACATGCACAGATATGAACAGTTGCACATCACAGTGGTCACGTACACGTAACACCCAGGATCCTGTCCCCATGAACACGTGCACAGCCTGGGGGTGGCTGCCCACAGGTGACACCCACAGGACAACATGTACACCAACATACACACAATAGGAAATGCAGCCTTACATGCCTTATGATAAGGTTTGGACAGGCTGTCGTGATGTAGGTGTGCCCCTCACTCCCTGGGAGCTATCTGTGGCTGGCATATGTCCATCTGAGACAGGCATGCTGACCTATGCCAGTCACATGTACAGTGATGCGTTGCCGGCCCATTGCCTTCAATGTGTGCGGGTACGCCTTGTACCCCTGTGCGCGTTGTACCGCAATGGACCGATCGGTGCCTCCGGCCGGCCCATTGCCTTCAATGTGTGCGGGTACGCGTTGTACCCCTGTGCGCGTTGTACCGCAATGGACCGATCGGTGCGCACCCATTGACAATGGGCTTGCCTGGCAACGGACGCGTTTTCGAATTTCGAACGAGTCGGTTGCTGGGAATTCAGTTGGTCACCCACAACAATGTTGCAAAATCATGTATGTCATGAAGTTGAAGATTTGAAGGATGCTGTGGGTGTGTTTTGGTGCTGCTATTCCATGGATTGGCCAGATTCAGAAGATGCAAACGACTTGGACCTATCACTTTGGACACAAGGGACAGGATCTGCCTCTCCAGCACATATATATTGCTGGCTGTTCCCCTGAGAGCCCACTTGCCTGCACTACATGCTCCAGGACGACATCTGCCACTGCACTGCTGCTGTCTCTGCCCCTCTGGACCCTGCAATGGCACGTACTGTGGAGAGAGCCCCAGCCTTCAGCCTTGAGGAGAACCAGGCCCTGCTGGACAGCCTACTTCCACAGTACAGCAAGCTGTATGGGACACCAGGGGAGCAGGTGAGTGTCCTGTGCACTGCCTTTCTGAATGTGCATTTTGTCTGACTAGCAAGGCTGAGAGTCTGCACGCCACTGGCTAGCAGGCTCACTGAGTAGTTGTCACCCCCCATAGTGTGTAGTGACTTGCACTGGACAGGTATGGTGCAGTGACAGTGCTTCTGAACAGGGTTTTACTCCCCATGCAATGATACCATGTAGTGACTTCTGGAAAACTGTCCATGGGCAGCCGTGCACTGCCTGTGTACACCATGTGCCCCTGTGATTGCGACATGTATATGCAACGTGTCATGCACGGATATGTTGCATGTGTAGTAATGGCCTTATCACTTTGTCATCCTGACAGGCTTCTGCCCATCGGAAGCAGGAGATATGGAAGGACATCGTCCGGGCTGTCCGGTCCGTGGGGGTCTACAAGCGCCGGATCCGCAACTGCCAAAAGAGGTGGCAGGACCTTCGGGGCTGGACCCGGAGGATTGCACGGGTCCAGCTGAAGCTGTCGCCTCCTCGCAGGAGGGGCGGAACACGGACCCTGACCCCCCACATGCTCAGGATCCTGGCGGTGGTCTTTCCAGACCTGGATGGGCAGCTGAAGGCCAGAGAGCAGCAAGGAGGGGGTGAGTCAAAGACTGCACTGTGAACTCTGTCTAACATGCTATGTGCCCTCCTCGGGCCTGGTTAAACTGCCACAGTACAGCAGTCATGTTGTCCAGGAGCCATGTCCCTCTATTGTGCACTGCCCACTCCTCATCTGATACCCAGGTGTGGCCCTTACATGCAGGGAATTCTGTCACTTAGGACTGTGTCCTTGCAGTTTGCTTGACTCAAGGTGGGAGACAGCATCTGTTTCCCTGACTCTGTGGTGGGCATCATGGGTGGGTCCATTGCTTACACAATGCCTGTATTCTGACATGTATTCAGCGTGTTACTTTGATCTGTGGTCCAATTGCTGAGCTGATCCACCACATGTGGCTGGGGTATCTGGCACACACCCATGCTGCGGGTGGGAACAATGTTTGGGCCCCAGGAGTATGTATATGACGTGTGTCACACATACTTAGCCAGCTGCCTACAGTCCAGGGCTCATCCCTCATTCATGTGGGGCTGGACAGTCATGCCTACTCCAGGCCATACAATACACTCTGTACTCCCACTCCTGTGTATCAGCTGACACATTGTGCGCAGTGATTTGACCCCTCAGGTGTCTGCCTCTGTGTCAGTGTGCTGTGGATTAGTCGCCAGGACTGCTGTGGAGTTTCTTGGTAGGGGCTCAGCATGCCACTGGAGATGTGACCATAGGAGACGATACTTGTGTGACACATAGGTGTCTGATCAGCTGCCCATGCAGACTGGGGCATGTGAATGTGAAGTTCAGGCAGCTGTTCCCCATGCACAGCAGAGTGTGAGGGGCTCAGGTTCAGAGGGTAGTGTCACAGGTCTACCATATGTCCAATAGGTATGACCTGGACAGATGAGGGTTAAGAGGATGTGTTGTGGGGGGATGTACATGTGCACTTGTGCAGCTCCAGGACTTGCATTCCCCATGACCTACTATTGTGACACAGTGCAGAGTGTTGTTGTCTGGCTGCAAAGTCATACATCACTGAGACAGTGATGTATGACTTTGCAGTCATGCCTCCGCCATGGCATGTGTCTACTGATTGGTGAGCCTGCAGGGGAGTGACAT
>CAWUFW010030170.1:0-17723 GCA_963921515.1 Calotriton arnoldi
TCTTATACAATCACTCATACAAGTACACACTCATCCATACAGCCACTCTCACAATCATCGGGAAGTGGTGTTTTCGTGCTATTTTTGCACGGGAACGCCTACTCTGCATATTATTAGCGTTAGTTGTCGCTCTCATTTGTGGCAATGTTTTTTGCCTCAAGCTATTGTTGGAAAACTGGCGATATTAGGTTGAAAATGGAATGATAGTTTAAAATCAAAGAAAAAACCATAGGTTTAATGAACATTATAATTAGAAATTAGCATTTAAAAAACGTTTGAAATTCACTGAAAAAAGCATAAGTTTCAGGCACGTTATAGTTAGAAATTAGCATTTAAAAAACCTTAGAAATTCACTGAAAAAACCATAGGTTTCAGGGACATTATAGTTAGAAATTAGCATTTAAAAAACCTTTGAAATTCACTGAAAAAACCATAGGTTTCAGGGACGTTATAGTTAGAAATTAGCATTTAAAAAACCTTTGAAATTCACTGAAAAAAACATAGGTTTCAGGGACGTTATAGTTAGCTGGACATTTCACGCGTACAAAACCATAGAAACTCCACTGTTATAGTTAGTTCAGCTAACTATAACTCATGCCCCCGCAATGCACTGCTGATTACATCACATATTGCATCATTCATGACATGGTCCAGTGAATGTGTTTTTCTTTAAAGTTTAAATATGTATTATATATATACTAAGGTGTATTGAAGAATGAGTGGGTGTATAAGTGTCTGGATGGAGGATTTAGTAGGTGTGTGACTGACTGTTTAACTGAGTTATTACATGTGTCTTACTGAATGCATAGGTTACTGACTAAACTGTGTGATTGTCTATATCAGTCTGTTTGCTGTTGTATAAGCTGCTGCATGGGTTGGTCAGTAGCTACATGAGTGTCTATATGGGTTATTAATTGGTTGCCAGAGTATTTGTATGGGTGCATGAGTGTGTGTGTGGGTGCGTGGGAGGTGTGTGACTCTGTGCATACATGTTTGAGTGGTTGATTCACTGAGTGTATGGGTTCAAGAGTGCATGTGGAAACAGCTGTATACGTGGGTGAGTGTGTGTATGGGTGTGTTAGTGAGTGAATGGATGTCTCAGTGGTACATGTCCAACTAACTACATATGTAAAAGACAGTGTATGTGAGAGTTGGAGTATATAAATGACTATACGTGAGAGTTAGTGATTGTGAGAGTGGCTGTATGGATGAGTGTGTACTTGTATGAGTGATTGTATAAGAGAGTAATTATGCGTTTATTTCTGTTTGAATAAGTGATGTTTTGTGTGTATAACTGTATAGGTCAGTAAATGGAAGTGTGATTGATTATTTGCATGACTGACTAGGTGTGTGAGTAACTCTGGATGAGTGCTGGTGTGTGAGTGTCTGTGTAGGTGTATGAGTGCATATGATAGTGTTGTATTGATGAGTGACTGCATGTATGAGTGATTGTATGGGTGAATGAGTGGATGAATGTGTAGACCTAAGAACCAGTGATTAGATGTGTAGTAAGTGGTATTGGTGTGTCTAAGGTTTCAAAAATGGTATTCTGTTTTTTGGAGTGGGTGTATCAAAGGTTATATTAGGGTGTAAGAAGGTGCATCAGATTGTCACATGGATGAGGTCATCAGTGATGTCATCAGTGATGTCACTGACCATGTCATGAATGATGTAATATGTGATGTCATTAGCAGTGCATTGCGGGGGCGCGAGTTATAGTTAGCTGAACTAACTATAACAGTGGAACTTCTATGGTTTTGTACGAGTGAAATGTCCAGCTAACTATAACGTCCCTGAAACCTATGGTTTTTTCAGTGAATTTATATATATATATATATATATATATATATATATATATATATATATATATATATATATATATGTATATATATATATATATACTTTAAAACATCATGCCATTAACACGTCTTATCTAACATCAAACTACTATTTGTTCAAATATTATTATCGTGAATTGGATTTTAAAAATCGAAATTAATATTTTGCCTATCAATAAAATATTTACCTGATGCATTAAAATTTAAATATAAATTCTTTAAAAATCAAATCGTCTCACCCTTATTCCCTAAATCCCAAATATCCTGCTACTGAAAAGAACAATTAATGATATACATTATTACAACTAAAACACAAACATCCACATTTTCATTAAAAAAATGAAAAACATACAATCAAACACACTACAATACACTACATACTAATTAACCCTTACAAATGATATTACTTATGACAATAATTTCAACATTGATATTTTTATGATATTAAAAAACATATTTTAAATATATTTTTACCTTTGATATTCCTGTGAATGATATTTTTTGATGTCCTGATATTCTTGACACAAAAATTTTGTATCATGAAATTTTTTGTTCAATATTCTTTCCAAACACCGGATTCTCTGGGTGTTGGGTGGTCACTTTGGTGGAGGCTAGTGTCCCTCTTGGGCAACAAATATGGACTCAGACAGCCCTCCAGGGTCCAGCAGATTTGGGTGCAACATTTGTCTGTCGAGGATCGGTCTCTTGGGGTGCCCAGGGGTGGGAAGTGGCAATTCTACAGAAGTGACACATTGACTTGCAGAGCTTGGGTTACTCCAGTTTTGGTGGCCCAGGTGCTGATTCCAGGGGATTGGCCAACTTACCCTTCAAATCACTTGTTTGGTCTGGGGATTGGGAGTAATATTTCCTCAAGCCAGGAACCACAGGCACAGTCCTCTCTTTGCTAGACCAAGGTGTTTCAGGTGCAGTCCAGCAGCTGATGCAGCCTCTCTTTGCCAAGCTCAGGGGTCAGCCGGGCAGTCCTTCTTTGTGGCTTTCTCTAATTCTGTAGTGGTCTGAGGTTCAGGGTGCCAGGGTGCAGTCCTTCTACATTCCTTTCTCTAGTTCTGTGGTGGTCTGAGGTTCAGGATGCCAGAGGTGTCATATTTATTCCCAGAAAGTGCCCTGGGGTGTTGCTGTTGTCACTAGCCAATGGGTTAACAGGATCCCTTCCACCCTGTGACAACCTCTGTCTATAAATGGCACCTAGCAATCCCAGAGTATAATATTCTGTCAACATCCAAAAAGTATGAACCCTTCCTTGGATGTTAGGAGCTTGGTAACCCACCCTAGAGGTGTGGCTACCTGTGGGCTATATGTTGAGGAACACCGGTTTGGGCACTTGTCTCAACTGTTTGCTCCCATCACCAGCCTGTCTACTTGAACAAAGGGGCAACCCTTCAGCAGTGTAATCACCATTGGCACACCAAAGGAAACTCCGACTTTGAAGCTCGCCTTTGGGCCAACACCTTGAGTGGCTTCCTGCAAGGAGGAAGTAACACCTCTCTCTGTAGATGACTTCTATTCTTTCTGAGCCTGGGAGTGATTCAGACTTCTCCCTGGGTGGCAGAAGGCTGTCTAGTGGCCAACAGCTGTGTGAGGCCAATGGACAGACTGGGCAACAGGGTGGCAACTTTCTAAAAGTTGCCTCTCCTTAAAAGTGACATTAAATTTGACTTAGGCATCAAGTCAGGTTTATTGTCACTATTAATTTGATACCTCAAAGTACCCCTTTTAGTAGTCCCACCCAGATGTTAGCAGGACTGAGGGGCCAGACAGTTGTGTTAGCCAATGGGTCTACTAACATTTCCATGGCAAAAACAACAATTTGGGGAGTTTGCTGTTAGGGCATATTAAAGATATATGTCCTATTTTAATAAAAATACAGCTCCCTGCCTTAGGGCTATGTAGGACTTACTTAGGGGAGACTTACATATATTGTTAAGGGAAGTGGGGGCTTTGCCATTGGTTTGAATGGAAAACTGATCTTCCAGGCTGGGTGGACACTCCGTCTTGCATGCCCTGGGTACCATATACTAGAGACTTATACGTAGTTCAGTCTATGTCAATTGGATATAGCCAATTCAACATACCTTTTGTAATAGGTTAGGACACTGGCACTGAGGCCTAGTTAACAGGCCTCAGTGAACTCTTAGATTTGAAACACCAGTAGCATCAGTCCAAAATTGTGAGGGGGTCATGTAAAAAGAGCCATTTCCTTCCGGATAACAATAGACAAATCGCAAGGACTAATCTTAGATTATGTACTCATTAATATTGGCTCAACAGTACTCAAGGAGGGCATGGCATAAGTTGCTCTATCTTGAGTTAAAAAATGTACATGCCTGTTTGTTTCCAATTTTTATGCACTCATAAACATTGACTCAACAGTACTCATGGCATAAGTTGCTCTATCTTGAGTTACAAAATGTACAGGGCTGTAGATTATCGATTTTGATGAGACAAGAATTATTGCAGACAGTAGCTTCAGGAACAGAATATAATTGTTTGCAAAACAAATACACACCTCATCTTGGTCAATATCCCATTGTGTTTAAACCTAAAATGTCTTTAAAATGAAAAATGTAAACTGGCTACAGTGATAAAGAAGAATTTGAAGTTTCTAAAACAAAAACAGAAAAATATACCCATGGAAATGAAAGGGCATTAATTTCAAAATCGAAATGGTGTAAATTGCTACTGCAATGTAATTGTTAATCTTCTTTTTTACCTTCCTTCTGTCAAAAAAATTATCCACCAGCATGTAGATCAATACTTCTGCAAAACTTTAATAGATCTTCATGAAAAGATTCTGTCACACAACCACATTTGTCACTCTACAAGTGCCATAAGAGATATGGTAAGTCTGTGTAGAGGTGCTATTCAATTTTCAATCAATTAACTATAAGATGTACAAGAATTCTGCATGGCCGTTCTATGAAAAATAGGAACCAAAACTTACCTGAGTTGTAAACTGTTCGATATAAGCTACTCTTGGGAACATGAATGCTTAAACTGTCTACATTTGAGCACCACTGTTATAAACTTTGAAAGATTTGTATATTTACCAATACCTGATTGCAAATCTATTCTATTCAACAGTTTAATATCAAAAGCTGTGCAAGACAACTTATGCCAAAACTAGCAATTTTAACCAAATATGTAATTTTCATGATTCAAAGATGTACTATAAATAGCGGAATAAAAACTTCTATTTCTAACTTTACTGCTTCATACATTTCTATTTAAGTACATACTAGTATTTCAGAGACTAGAAAATCAGGACACTACACTTGAAGAATTATACAGGTTGGACAGAATGCAATGACGCTACTCTACTTTTAAACAAAGACTGCCTAAACATGTATGAGTCAGTTACCGTCTTATTTTAACTCAAAGGTTCTAAGTTATGATGTCACTATTGTTATAAAACAAAAATGGAACTTAAAAGTTGTCCTTAGATAATACAGGAGATATTTCATTATGTGGCCAGGCGTGGGAGACAACATTTGTAAAAAATCTCCTCTAAGTATTGTTTTATTATATGTTTTCACATATTTCAAATTACTAAGTTAGATATATTAACAGTTGGACATGCACAACATCTATGGGTTTTTTCACAATACAATTGAGTTGTTTTTTTCCCCAGTGTTTCATGATGACTACTAACATATGATCATCTAGAACTACAAATGTTTTAAATGATGACATAGTAATGGTACTCTGAAAGAATCTCGAAAGCACAAATATCGTTAGGCATAAATATTGTGTCAAAAATATAGATCTCAAAAGTATCGTTTTCTGATACTTATAATGCAATATCAAAGATATCCCCAAAAATATATTGGGATACTCTAATATTGAAACAAAAATATAGTTTTTTTTAACATAAACATAGTTAAACATGGTAAACATTAAATATATGATCACTAAACTGTAATAAAATGTAAATTAAATTTGTTTTAATAATTTAAATGTATACATTTTAAACTTAATTAAAAAAACCTCATATATATATATATATCTGTATATTTGTAAACATAAAAAACAAATATACATATATATATATATTTGTATTTTATTGTGTGCCTATCTATCTATATAGATAGATAGATAGATAGATAGATAGATAGATTTACTCACAATATATTACAAACAGTAACAAATAAACTGGAAAGCAATATAAAAAATATACCAATTTAGTTATGGATAAAAGAATCAAAAATCACATTTTACTAAAAATATGTTACATATACAGATATTAATAAATGAAAAAAAGATATATAATATTCAGCACACAACACATCATCTATATTTAATTTAAAGTTATTTAAAACACCTCATATATATATATATATATATATATATATATATATATATATATATATATATAAATATCTGTATATTTTTAAACATAAAAAACAATATATATATATATATATATTTGTAATTATTTGTGTCTATATATCTATCTATCTAGATAGATAGATAGATAGATACAAAATATATTTCAAACAGTAACAAATAAACTGGAAAGAAATATAAAAATTATACCAATTTAATTATGGATAAAAAAATAACAAATTAAATTTTACAAAAGATATGTTACATATTACAAATATTAATAAATAAAAATAAAATAATATAATAATAACACACAAACACATCATCATAATATAAATTTAAACAATCTAAACAAAAATATAGCATTTTACGAATAATACATACACTATTCTGAGTCAAATTTCCGCAACAGTAGGAAAATATTTGGACTCAAGAATGGTAAAATTTACTATGTCTATTCCAATCTGTGCAACAGTAGGGAAAGCAATGTACTGAGGAGGGGTACAAATAAGTATCCTACGGCAATCATTGCAACGGTAGGGAAACTGTTGGGTTGCGGAGTAGTAAAATTACTATTCCCACTCAAGTCAGTGCAACAGTAGGGAAAGTGTTGGACTCAGGAGGGGTGATATTAACTATTCTCACGGCAGACTGTGATTGCAGAGAGGCAAAACGTACTATTCCCACTCCACTCGGTGCAACAGTAGGGAAAACATTTGACTCAGGAGGGGTAACAATTTACTATTCCCACTCCAGTCACTGCAACAGTAGGGAAAGCGTTGGACTTAGGAAGGGTAAAACATACTTTTCCCACTCCAGTCTGTGCAACAGTAGGGAAAGTGTTGAACTCAGGACGGGTATCAAATTACTGCTCTCACTCCAGTCTGTGCAACAGTAGGGAAAGTGTTGGATTGCAGAGGTGTAACATTTACTATTTCCGCTCCCCCACTCCAGTCTGTGCAACAGTAGGGAAGGGGTTGGACTTAGGAGGGGTAAAATGCACTATTCCCACACCAATCTGTGTAACAGTAGACAAAGCACTGGACAACTGTAGAGAGCGAGTAGTTCACTTCAAACAAATGCAACTTTTTAACAACTATATTAAATAACAACAAATATAGGGGCCCATTACGATACCCGGCGTAAATAAATCCGCCAGGCATGGAAGCGGCAAAAATCCGCCCGCACACACCGCCTGAACACCGACCACGCCATTATGAGTACACAAACCGAAAACCGCCATCGGCGGAAAAATCACACAAAATACCGCCCGCCATCGTCCGAGTCGGAGTCAAACCGCCCGCCACGGACGGAAACACGCACGACAACACAAAACCGCCCGCCCTCACGGCCGACACACCGCACGTGAAATTACGATCGCACCGCCATGAGCGCGGAAAAACAACAAATATACCGCCCGCCAGCGCAAACAACGCCGATGAGAATCGACACGGCAGAAGCCATGGCGCCCACGTACCTGCACAGAAACCATCCGCACACAAAACCAATAGCACACAACATGGCCAACAAGTCCACACAGCAAGGCACACACAAATACACAAGCACAGTACACATCCCGAAAACACCCCCCGGACAAACAAAAAATACAAAGGCCAGAACCCCAGACACAACACACCTGAAAACAACAGACCATGAGGACACACCCACATAGGTGAGTACAAAAGCAGCACTCCCACAGACCACAACCCCTTGCTACATTGCAAACCAGAGAGGAGAGGAGAGGACACAGTGACACAGCAAGGACAGCAGCACACCACAGAAACGCACACATCACAACCACCACCACCACCACCAAACACCGGCACCACAAACCCCCTGCACATTACACAACACACACCGCACCAGCACCACAAACACCATGGCACCACAAAGGATGCCCAAGTTCACGCCCATGGAGCTGACGGTCATGGTCGACGAGATCATCAAGGTGCACCCACAAATCTATGGGAACATGGTCCAGCACACACCACTAGCCACCAGAAACAGAATGTGGAACCGGATCGTAGACCAGGTCAATGCAGTCGGGACCCTGCCCAGGAACAGAGTCGAGATAAACAAACGTTGGAATGACGTAAAGAGCCTGGTCAAGAAGAAGGAGGGCAAAAACAGAGAGCTGGCTGCCGTCACTGGCGGAGGGAATCCCGCGCTCTTTAAGACCTTCAAAGCGTGGGAGGAGAAGGTGCGAGTCGTAATCCATCCGGAGATCCTCGCCGGATTAGCAGGGGAGTGGAGGCTGGTAAGTACAAACTAATGTATACTAGCACACCGCTATGTACTCACATGCGCAACCACCATGCCACAGCTCCCAGGGACAAACACCCCCATGTCCAGCACACAATACACAACACATCACACGCACATGCAACAGACACTACCACACACAGCCCAAACCGAACAACTGTAAGATGCGTGGGGACATGTGTACACTAAGCCAGCCACGTAACCACCAACAGGTCCCCAAATATGCCAGAAGCGCCACAACGAGCACCCACCACACCCATGTGTCCGCCACAGCTGCACTAACCGACAAGTAACAGGTAAGTGGCAGGAACACAAAGTGTAGTGGGTGGGACGGTGGACAGCCCAAGTACAACACACACCAGGCCCCAGTCCCACAGCACAGCAAGGAGGAGCATCCCCCACACCCCACAGCCACGTGTCAGCCACCGCAGTGCACAACGACAGCCGAAAGGCAGACATCACGGTCCACAGCAATCGGTGTCAGTGGGTGTACAGCCACCCCCACGACCCACTACACCCCCCACCCCCACAGACCTGCAACATGGAGCACCCCCCGCTTAGAGCCATGTGGCATCCAGTACAGTGCACGCACGAACAACTTGCAGGTGGGAAACTGGACAGGGCTGGATTACTGGAGGCATGAGGACCATAACACCACCAACACATGGGACATGTCACGTAGCACACGAACACGCAGCACCGCCCACCGTCACGAACAAGTGAACAATGTGCACACGGACATGAACAACAGACTCACACCCCACATGACCCATCACAGACATAGCAACACCCAAGGAGCCACGTCTGCATGCACAAGCCACACTGAATATAGTCCCACACGGCAGCCACTGTGCAACTCATCACACACAACCGAAACACCATTGAAGTCCTGTCCATGTAGCCCCCACTGCCTGTCAACCCCACACCCCACAACTACGCCTATGTAAGACAAACAACACTAGACGCAACAGAGCGGAACAACAGAAATGCACACGAACACCACTGAACCCATCAAACTCAAAGACACACCATGCACATACAACATACCATCCATCCCATCCGTCAGCCCCAGTCACATGAAAGGCATGTCATCCGCACAGCTGCCACACATACAGCAGTCACGCTAAGACACATGCCCATGACCAACCATGTGCCAGAAGTCAATTAAGCGCACGACACACTGTGAGCAACAACACACAACATGGGCCACACCCCCCGAGCACTGCAGTGATGCACATGGCACAGGGCAGCACGCACACCAAGGAGATGGGACAACTGCAATACGTTGGCTGGCACACAACTATCACTCACTCATAACGATGCGTCCAATGCCATGTCCAGTAATCACAACAGACAGCAAATATGCAGGCCATGTCAAGCATGCACACACCTCAAACCATGCACTGTCATGCTGCCACAACACATGTCACGTTCGGCACCCATGGCTCACAGCATGTACCCCAAAAGCATATCCCCTCCCAAATGCGAATCTGGGGCATGGCCCCCATGTTGCCATATGCGTTCCTAAGCGTTCCATTTGAACCCCAAAAGCATATCCCCTCCCAAATGCGAATCTGGGGCATGGCCCCCATGTTGCCATATGCGTTCCTAAGCGTTCCATTTGAACCCCAAAAGCATATTCCATCCCAAATGCGAATCTGGGGCATGGCCCCCATGTTGCCATATGCGTTCCTAAGCGTTCCATTTGAACCCCAAAAGCATATTCCATTCCAAATGCGAATCTGGGGCATGGCCCCCATGTTGCCATATGCGTTCCTAAGCGTTCCATATGAACTCCAAAAGCAAAGTAAAACCAGACCCAGGATGGGCCAGGAGCCCGCATACACCAGAGTCACAATGAGTAGGGGCAAAGCAACACACCCATCGGCATGGCCAATCCGTCCCATGCCACATGTGCACAGCACACAGTCCCATTGCCTAGCACACACAACTACAGATGCCACAGCCACACACTCGCCTCCGGGAAACCCATGTACGAGATTGCACGAACTGCCAATGTCAGACGACTAATACATACTTCGCCAGGTGCAACACAATAACAAATCTCATTTTCTCCACAGGTGACGAACTGCTGGACGCTGGGGATGGAGACAGCAGCCAGCACAGCCAGCCTACAAGCCCCCAACGAGGACACACGGATCTGGAGGATCTGTCCACCTCTTCGGACACGGACCACCAAGCTGGCCCATCTGGCGTGGCAGGGCCCAGCCGCTCCCCAGGAACCCTCCTACCCACCAACCCATCATCCAGGGATGCTGAACAGTCCCAGTCCCCTGCTGCCACTGTCGTTGCGGCCACACCCACGGTCATTGCGGCCACTACCACTGCCGCAACCGCCACCATCGCCGCACCGACCACCACCGCCTCCACCACCACCACGTCTCGCTGGCACCAGCCCCAGCGCAGGTGGTGGCCCGGCCGACTGGATCCACCCTGGGAGCCACAGCGAGGACCGTGGTGTGCAATGTGGCTAGTGGGCAGGCCGGTGGCAGCAGGACTGGTAGGAGGAGCAGGGTCAGGGAAACGCCAGCCTCCCCTGGGAGCCATGCCCTGCCTCAAATGGCCAGAGTCCTTGGGGCCTATGAAGAGGCCCAAGGACAATGGGCCAGGTCTGCTACTGACACGCGGGAGGTGCTGGGGGTGCTGAGGTCCATGGACGCCCATATGGGCCAATTCGTGTCCCGTATGGACCAACTCGTGGACCTCATGGGCCAGATGGTGGTGGCGGTGGGGTCACAGGCAAGGCCAGCAACACCACCTCCGCCACCACCTGCTAGGGCGCAGGGTCGGCCAGCAGTGTCCACTTCCCCTGCGTCCACAGCCAGTGAGCACACCTCACCCACCACCAGCAGGTCGCCACCACACACCCCCTCCCAAACGTGGAAGGGGCCGTCCGAAGAGGAAACAGATCTCCCGGGAGGACTTCGCACGCTCCAGTCGCAAGTGAGGCAGCCAGCCAGCCTTCCGCCAGCCTTCCTTGACCAGCCACTGCATTGACTTGCTCTACGATCCCACTCCACACAGCCAGCTGGATGGCATGTGTGTGTTGGACTATGGACATAGAACCAGTGGGTACACCCTGATCATCACGCAGCCATGACCGACAGCTCATTGTCACTGCACGCACCACTTTTGTCATCACCTTACACACAATCACATGTCACAGTTTGTAATAAATGCACCTTTTTCACTAACTGCTGTTTGTGCCCTGTGTTTTATTTGTACGGAATACAACGGCCACCTTGGGCGGAAGGGCACCTGATGCGTGGCATGGCAATGGAATCCGGAGGGCCTGTAGGGACCTAGGGGTGGGAGACAGAACAGGAGCACATTCAATGAGTGTGTCACACACCCATCACACAGTACATGTCAACAACTACAAGCAATGTACACACATCGCACGGAGCAATAGGGCACAATGCCACAGTCACCAACAGTGGCATACTACCCTGGCCATGGAGCGTTGACACACTGCACGCAGTGAACATACGGCCACCCTGACACAGCACACACACACCTGCACAGATACAGACACATCATCCGTCGTACATGGACACTCACCGTCAAGTGAAGTAGCGGGCGATGAGCTGCTGGCGCACATTCCCAGCTTCCTCCTCTCCGCTGTCCACCTCACTCGAGCTGTCCTGGTCTGCGGGCTGGGGCCCTGGTTGATCTCCGTCATCCACAATGAGGGGGATCTGCTTCCGAATGGCCAGATTGTGCAGCATGCAGCACGCCACCACTATCTGGCACACCTTCTGTGGGGAGTACGCCAGTGCACCCCGGTGCGGTCCAGGCACCTGAACCTGGACTTGAGGAGGCCAAAGGTATGCTCGACCACACGTCTGGTCCTCCCATGTGCCTCATTGTATCGATCGTCTGCTGGGGTGCGAGGATTCCTCAATGGACTGAGCAGCCATGCCCCATTCGGATACGCAGAGTCACCTGGGTGTGAGGGACACAGAGAACCGTTGCAATTCCAACTGGACAGGGGACAGCATCGCACAACCAGCACGCTACACCACTCCACATACTCACCGACAATACAGGCACGATCCTGTTGCAGATTGGCCATCAGTCGTGGCAAGATGCTGTTGCGCATTATGTGTGCGTCATGGGCCGAGCCTGGAAACTTGGCACACACGTGGGTGATCACCATGTCCGTAAGGCACACCACTTGCACATTCAGGGAGTGCGTGTGCTTCCTGTTGCGGTACAGGTGCTCAGTGGCCTGTGGTGGAACAAGGCCAACATGAGTGCAGTCAATGGCTCCCACGACGTGTGGGATTCTGCCAAGGGCATAGAATGCACCCTTCACTGCCGCCAATTCACGAGCCCTGGGGAAGCGGATGTACCTGTTCCGGTACAGCATCATGGCTGCCAGTACATCCCTCAGCACCTTGCTGAACATGGGCTGGGACATCCCTCCTCCACTGCCCACTGTGTGCTGGAATGACCCAGTGGCGAAGAAATGCATGGCGGCCATCACCTTAGCCGTGGGGGTGACAGCAGTCGGATACACCCTGCGGGGACGGAGATGGGGCTCTAACATGGCACACAGTCGATGCAGAGTTGGCCTGTCCAGCCGAAACTTCCTGATTACCTCTGTATCGTCCATGTCCGCCAGCAATTGGTATGGGCGGTCAATGTTCGGTCTCCGCCTGGGTTAAATGGCAGAGGACACATGTCAAAGCAACACGGCACATAGCAATTTCGCATACACATCACTGACATGACTGAGCAAGCACATGAGCCACAGCCCAGCTGTCAAGCTGGGACTGCACGGCCACAATACACTTACACAGGTCTCCCAACAATGGCAATGGCAAGTGAGACATACCACTGCCATGTGCATGCACATGGGCATCTAGGCCCCAATGACTTGCGGGGCGTGCTGATGGGGACTGACTGCATATTCGTCAAGCGGCAACGCCACGGCAACATGAGTGTCTGCTGAGCATGGAACTGCTTCCGAGGCTGGATGAGTATGGCACACGACGACGACGATGTGGGCACGGGCTGAGCGGCCAATACAAGTGGGACCTGTGGCACGAGGGGATATGAGACAGTAGTAGGTGTCAGCACTGCACCCTATGTACAGCACTGTACGGATCACAGCTCCCGAAACATTGACTGATGTCCACATTGACAGCCCCATGCCAAGACGGCTGTGTGCTTGCAGTCACACGTCACAGGTGAGAGGTTACATTGCACGTGCCAGGTGGCAGACGTACATAGTGGGAGCTGGCATGTGTGTGCATGTGTCTCCTGTTCAGGATCCACCAGATGGGCGCTGACTCTGTACTGACCATTGGACACAGCATGTTCCGTGGAAGGCTTGTGTGTGTGGGATGGTGGCACTGGATGTGCCTCCGTTGGGTGGGGGGCCATGCACAGGGCGGGTACGTCGATGATTGCGCATTGTTGGTCACGGTGGGTGCACCAACTAAGATGTGTTGCCCTGTGTTCAATTCCTATGTCCGCATGATGATGGACTGTGGATGTGGGCAGACTACACATTGGTCGATGTGCTGTCTATATGCATGTGCCTTCACACCAGGCACAGCTGCCCCTGCACATGTGACCCCTGCTGGACTCGCTGCTGGGTCTGTGGAGCTGATGCACCTTCTGCGCGTGGGGCGGACAGCTCTCCTCACTTCCCTCATTGCGCATGTCATGTCTTTGCCGCAGGTGACATGGATCATGGAGGGCCCACATGTACGCGTGGGTAGGCTACACATGATTGTTCACTGGTCGCTACCCCCAGTCAGTGTTTCGAATGGGAAGGTTGTCGTGCTGGTGGTATGTTCGATGTGGCGGATGGGCGGGCCTAGGTGCGGGCTTACATTCCGGACATGGGGGGTAGTTGGATTGGCGACTAGTTGCAGTACACACGGGACACGTCTCTTCCTTTCCACATCTGGGTCATCCCTTGTACTAACTGACAGTGATACAGTCATCTTCGCCCCAGCCCTCATGTCCTCCCCTCGCCCCCCAATATGCATGCTCACCTGCGAGGCTAGCGCTTGCACAGGCAGCCCCAAGCTCGCACCAGAGAGGGCAAGGAGTGTATGTGTGGGTCCAGTTGCACGAGTGGGCTGTCTCAGGGTATGATGTGTGGCGGGACGCCGTCCACCTGCGTGGTGCCCCAAATGGAGACCCGGCCTGCATGGACTATGCATCACAGTCTTCGCCTTCCGGATCCGCCACCTGCGACACCCAGTGGCTGTGGCTGCCCTTGCGGCCAGGCCGCGTCCGTCTGTGGCTGATGGCCCACACATTCACTCTTTGGCCTCTCTGGGGAGGGCTCGGGGGTGGTGGCGCACGCGCTTGCACTTAGTCGCAATGGCATGTGTCGTGGTTGGTATGATGGGCAATGGATGGGATGGTGCGAGCCACCTCCCGTGAGCGTCAGTGCTGCTCGTGCTGTGGTGCGTCCCCTACACTTCCATGTGACTTGTGCCATGCTAGACATTGAGGTACTATTGCCTGCGTGATATGACCAGGAGGAGCGCGAGGAGACCTCTCACACACCATGCTCCACTGCCATCCCGTGCCCTGTATCGCCTGTGCAGATTTACTATGTTGGGGTTACACCTGGTCGACTGGGGCTGTGTGTGCCTTGTCAAGGGGCATGGCGGGCGCACAACAGGATCCAGCTTGTCCACAGAGGGTGGGCTGAGGTGCGCCTGGTACCGCTTTGTACGTGTGCCCGGCTGCTGTGCACACACGTGTTCACTCCCCCCGACAGGTGTCCTCTCACAATGCCCAGGGAAGCGGTGGTGTACTGTTCATGACCCCTCCCAACACGGCGTGCTCCAACTTGGCATGTGCGCATCTACCCGTCGCACCCACCCACCTGAGCACTGCGTCCATACGACTTCACACGACACATGTGTGTCTTCCACAGTAGTGCTACTCATTTGCGTTGACATCCAATACCAGTGGACTACATGGTCATGTCACGACTGCCGTGTACTTCACATACTCTCATCCTCTCTCATTCGTACTTGTGAAATGAGTCAGCGGAGACAGTTCTGGTTTCAAACATTATATTGAGTCTTCTGTCCTCTGTGATGCAGTATAGTGGACACTACTGGCAGCGGAATACATGTTGAGGATATACTGAGCATGATAACAAATGGGATAGGGTGTGGGGTTACATCTGCTTGGCCAAGGCTGTGCTAATGTACATTTACGTATAGCTGCGGAGCTGCGGACTTTGACACAGACGGTATACATGTAGCCTACCAGACCGCTCGGCATCATGGGCACAGTCCATCTCAGTTCCATGTGACAGGTTTGCTGCGGTTGTTCCTCATGCACGCGTGCATGTGAGATGACATCAGGGCATGTGCTTGCGTGCATGCAGCGGCGTGCCACTTGTTGTTGCACTGTGGTGGTTACTGGACATGTCACAGTCACTGGGGTCGTGTTGTTGTTGTATGCACTTGTCGTCCATGCAAAGGTCCTGGTATGGGATTCCCGGGGCGGGGGTGGGAGGGTGCAGCACCCACAGACTCCAGGCGACCTATTCATGTCCACTGAGCGGTGTGTGTGTCCATGTGCGCTGGATCCATGTTGTGTCCTGGTTGTTCGTGCAGTTCCGTCCATGTGGGTGCGATGCACAGAGCCCATGCCACTGCCTCCCACGATGCATGCGGTGTTCCTGGATGTGATGGGGAACAGTGTGCATGTCCCGGTCATATCCGATGTCATGGCGATGTCGTTGATGGTGTGGTTACAGTTGCCGGTCGTTTGGTATGGCTGTTGTGGTGGTGACTGGCCAGTCCGTGCGGAAGCTGAGCATTGGTGCGGGGTTGGACTTCATAGGTCACTCGGGGAACCTGCGTTGTGGTCCGACGTATTTACAGGTTGTCAGGTATGCGATGCCGTCCAGCAGGGCTTCCATGTCATTGGTGGTGTACATGTTTGCCAGCCAATGAAGCGGATGGTGGCTGTCAAGGTGTTGTTCGTAGGTTGTCCCTTGGAGGACCATGATGGGGCATGCTGGGTGACATTCGATGTAGCTGTTCTCGATGATCCGTCGTGTGGAGGCACAGTGGTTCCATTTCAGTGCGCGTGCGATGTTGGCCACATACGCCATGCCCCCATAGGCAGAGCAGGCCCTGTCGTGTGCGTCCAGAGGGAGGAGTAGTGGTAGCAGGTCCGCCTTCAGACATGCCGGGTTGGAGAGGCATATCTCGACGGGATGCTGGTAGGGACACCTCCGACAGTAGAAGACGGGCATTACGCAGCTGAACAATGTGATGCGGTAAGTCAGTCGGTAACTTACGTTCAGCAGGGACAGGAGATCGCATCCCAATGTATGTATCGTGTTGGTTTGGTACAGCTTGAGCTCTTCGGCGTAGTTGGGTAGGTGTGTTGCGGTTGCCATTTCGCAGCGGTTCGTAGAGGTGGCGTGCTCCGGCTGTGTGTGCAGTCTGCAATGTGCACGCTCCGGGGTTGCTGTGAGCTCTGTGTAGTCGTGGGGAGACAGGACTTGTGTTCTGTTGGCTTGTTTGGAGGACACGGGCCCTCTTCCCACATGCTTCTCAGACAGTTCAAGGTCGGTGCTGTGTGACTCCTTCCAATTAACTTGCATGTGGCCGACATGGGGGAGTGTTTTCTTCTTTCTTCCCCGTCCGTTGTGTGCTTCTGTGATATGCGCTTTCTGCCCTGTGGTCGGTCTCCTCGGCATGCCTGTGTTGGTCTATTCTTGGACAATGGCTGTATTCACCGGCTTCTGTCGTAGGGCTGTGGTTTCGGTGTTGGAATGGAAGGTCATTCAGTGCTGTCTGCTCTCCCTTGTGTGGGCGGCAGGCTGCCTTTCCGCTCTGCGTTGGGCCTTGTGTGTGGATGTAATTCTTGGGCCACCTGTTGTTGGTCCCCGGGCTCTTTGGTGTTCCGTTTCATGTGTCTTGTTCATATGTGCAGGGTGGTATGGGTTTTTCAGTGTGGTACTGGCGTTCCTCTTCCCGAAGGGGCCCTGCTTCTCCTAGTTGGTGTTGCCGCCGCTGTGTGCTACGCCATGTTTGTTACACTGGGGTGTGTCCTGCAGTTGCATGTCTTCACTGACATGTGTGCGTCGTTTGTGTGGCGTTGGGTGTTGTCCGTGAATTGGGCGTTGGGGACATGTCTGTGGCCGGCCTGTCACGTGTCATGTGCGTTCGGGGTGGGGCTGATGTGTGTGCTGCTTGGTTGTGTCCCTGTGTCTATGTGCGACGCATGCATGGCGCTGCGGTTGGCCTCTGCGTT
>CAWUFW010030171.1:0-17720 GCA_963921515.1 Calotriton arnoldi
GAATCCTAACGAGAAGTTGGCCTGGCATATGCTGTCCACTAATTATAGTGGGCACCGTGCACCAGTCCAAATCGACTCTTATGGTAGGTAGGTTAAAGACAACCTTATTGAAAGCTATCCTAGTGGTAGCTATGGAGAGCAGCCTTCAGGCTAAGTCTTGAAGGAATGTAAAGCAGCTTGTTTTACCAGTCTATAATCTCTTGAGTGACCAAATGAAAGAGCACCACACCAGGTATATATTCAAAATATATGTATTTATTACTAAACACACCCCTCGAGTCTCTTTATGAGGCTAGAGTTCGAAGTACATAGGTTATAAGATCTTAAATCACAGTAATAGCACAAATACACGTTTGGGCCCTAGGGGCGTACCAAACCATATACCGATAAAGTGGTATGCGAACCACGACTGAACTAGACACTAGGCCTAGAGCCTCTAGAAGTGCTTGGACCACAAGGAACCACCCAAGGTAGTGACACAGGGGACCCACGGGAGACGCGTGCAGTGTAAATACACAACCGCGATACGCCGTTAACTTCTATGGAGAAAGTCGGGATCGGGAAAATAGAGGAAAGGGACACTTAAAAGAGGACTAGGACAAAACCCTTTGAGATCTAGGACTTTGAAGAGTCTCTACCCACGGGAGCACCGGAGTACTCGTGTTACCTCACCCAGGTAAGCCGGGTGCATAGGTGCCTTTCGGGGTCGGGTTTCGTCGTCGGTTCTTATGGCGATCTGCTGCAAAGTGCTGCTGGCGACCAGGAGAAAAGTGTCCGGGTGGATCCAAGAGTGGATCGGAGTTCTGAAGAACCTGAAAGCAGAGGGGACAGAGTCTGGGTCACTAGCCAGTGACCAGGGAGGTGATGGACAGATGCCCACCGATGTCGAGTGCTTCAGGTTCGATGACGGTCGTCTTGACTCTTCAGCCACGAGGTCTGGGAGGCGTTGTCGGCGACCAGGAGCAGGATTCCGGCTGCTGCTCGATGTCTGTCGAGTGCAGAGGTGTCGGCGACCAGATTGGACCCAACAAGCCTTGGCAACGGCAAGTCTTGAGTAAGATGTAGATCGTCGATGATGCAGACCAGCAAGGTCTGGGGAACTCACCCAGAGAGGGTAAGTGAGGGCAGGCCTGGAGCAACCAGACTGCCAAGTAAAGAAAAGATTGGCCTTTGTTAAGGGCTACTAGTTAATGGGCTAGCGACCGCGAAGGAGCCTCGTGACGCCGCACGTGGAGCTGGCTTACAGGACACTCGTGGAGTGGGGGCCAGTGATCTTCGGTGCAGGTGGTGCTGGAGGCTAGGGCTACTCGGAGCCCAAAGCACGACTTCTTGGGAGACCCAGAAGATGGTGCACTTGCAAATGTGCTCAGTGTCCAGGGGTCACAGTCTCAAGTCACCCACGATAGCCACGGGCCTCAGCTTTGCTGGGGACTCAGGGTAGCCTCGGGGAAGTCTGAGAATCCACCTCTGGTGATGCGATGACTTCGGCGTCCGACGGGAGCTTCAGTGATGCGAACCGGACAGATGCTTCTTTGGTGCCTGCCAAGCAGGGGAGTCACTCCTTGACCCCAAGGGAGATTCTTCAGTCCTCTAATCGTGAGTAGAGCGTCGAAGGTCCAGGATTCTGTTTCAGAGTTTCGTCCAGGTATAATCTAAAGTCCTAGGGACTGGGTTCCTACCTTTATTCTAAAAATAGGGGATGGACTACTCTGTGGCCCCACCTATGGGTGGGTCAGGGCAAAGGGGTGGCTACACCCCTTTCCCTTTGTCCAGTTCGCGCCAAAGCAGGGGCTGCAAGCCCCTGATCCGGTTTGAACTGGGGTATGCACAGGGACACCAAATGTGCCCCCAGTGCAGGACTTCAAAGCACCCGAAAGTGCTCCCGCCCAGCCCCAATACACATTGTCCTGTCTGGGGAGGTGGTCACACCTCCCTGGGACAGGAAACCTATTGTCCAGGCCTCCCTGCCGGAGTTTCGTCCAGCAGCAGGAGGCCAGACTCGTGTCTGTGGCAGCAGCATCCATTTTGTGATGCCAGGGCTCTGGAAAGAAGTTACCGGACTCGTCAGAGTTAACATGCCTTTCCCTCTAGAAGGGTGGAATGCTACCCCCGCCGCCAGGATTGGCGGGGGGTAGTATTCCAAGATGTTTGACACCAAACACGACATGTTTAGGTGCAGCCATTCCATAGTTAGCATTTTACCGCGAGGATATAATGCGTTTAAGAGTATATGGTCAGGCTGCACTACAAACAGCATCAGAGATGGTCTCCGAACGCTGCAGAGGGGCCCTGCTCATGCAGGGGCACCCTCTCACATAGGAACCATGCACTCTGCCTTTAGGATTGATAAGGCCTGCCTTAGGAGTGACTTATAGGTTTATATGTGTGTATGCATTTAGTGATATAGGTAACCTATACCACAGCAAGGGGTGCATGCACCACCTTACCCAGGCTGCAGTAGCAGACCTGTGGTGTCAGTTTGGATGGCCTACCAGGGGTGGCATAATACATGCTGCAGCCCCTGGCAGGCCTCTGAGGTACCTATGCCCTTGGTATATAGTATACCATATACTAGGGACTTACAAGGGCACTCCAGATCCCAATCAGTGATGTGCCTAAGGCACATGGAGACCCTTTTAAAGAGGAAACAGCTAGGCTGGGGTTCTGAATAGCAGGGCCCCAGCCAGACTAATGTCGAAAACCAGTGAAGCATCAGCAAAAAGTGGGGGTACCCATGTGAAGCAGATCCTACTCTCCTACACAACCCCCCCCAAACGTAGGGACATTAAACTAACCTTGCCCAGTTAAGTCTTCATGTTCTAAGTGGAAATACCTAGAGAGTCCATCTGCATTCGCATGGTTACCCCAAGGCCTATGTTCCACTGTAAAGTCCATCCCCTGTAGGGAAATGGACCACCTAAGCAGTTTGGGGTTTTCACCCTTCATTTGTTTTAGCCATAAGAGGGGCTTATGGTCTGTCTGAACCAGGAAGTGTGTACCAAACAAGTATGGCCTCAACTTCTTCAGAGCCCAGACCACAGCAAAGGCCTCCCTCTCTATGGCTGACCAACGTTTCTCTCTAGGGGTCAGCCTTCTGCTAATAAAAGCTACTGGCTGATCCTGACCTTCTTCATTCAATTGTGACAGTACAGCCCCTACCCCCAATTCAGATGCATCTGTTTGAACAATGAACTTCTTGGAGTAATCAGGACTCTGCAGAATTGGAGCAGTGCACATGGCCTGCTTGAGGTCATCAAATGCCTTTTGACAGCTAGCTGTCCACTGAACCTTTTTGGGCATTTTCTTAGAAGTTAAGTCATTCAAGGGTGTCACTATTGATCCATACCCCTTGACAAATCTCCTATAGTACCCAGTCAGGCCTAAGAAGGCTCTCACCTGAGTCTGGGTAGTGGGAGCAGTCCAGTCCATGATGGTCTGGATCTTGCTCTGCAAAGGTTGAACCTGGCCTCCACCCACAAGGTGGCCCAGGTACACAACCTGACTCTGCCCTATCTGGCACTTAGTGGCCTTGATAGTCAGGCCTGCCTTTTGCGGGGCCTGTAAAACATTCCTGAGGTGGACCAGGTGATCCTCCCAGGTGGAGCTAAAGACAGCAATATCATCTAGATAAGCTGCACTATAGGCTTCCAGTCCTGTGAGAACTGTGTTCACCAACCTCTGGAAAGTGGCAGGTGCATTTTTCAGACCAAAGGGCTTTATCACAAATTGATAATGCCCACTAGGGGTTGAAAATGCTGTTTTGGGCTTTGCAGTCTCAGCTAGTCTGATCTGCCAGTAGCCAGCTGTTAGGTCAAATGTGCTGAGATATTTGGCAGAGGCCAAAGTATCTATGAGCTCATCTGCCCTGGGTATTGGATGGGCATCAGTCCTAGTGACTGCATTGAGGCCTCTGTAGTCTACACAAAACCTCATCTCTCTTTTCCCACCACTGGTGTGAGGTTTAGGTACTAGGACTACTGGACTAGCCCAAGGGCTATCTGAGGGCTCAATCACTCCCAATTCCAACATCTTCTGGACTTCAGTCCTGATACAGTCCCTGACATGGTCAGGTTGCCTATAAATCTTGTTTTTAATAGGCAGACTGTCCCCAGTGTCCACTTCATGAGTGCACCAGGTGGTCTGACTGGGTGTCAGTGAAAACATATGTCTAAACTGATTGAGGACTTGCCTGCAATCAGTTTGTTGCTGGGTAGTGAGGCTGCCTGCCAAGGCTACACCATCAACTGACCCATCGTCAGGGTTCTGTGAGAGCAGGTCAGGGAGTGGGTCACTCTCTTCCTCCTGCCCTTCATCAGTAGCCATGAGCAAGCCCATGTCTGCCCTGTCCACATATGGCTTAAGTCTGTTGACATGGAGAACCCTGTGGGGACTCCTGGGTGTTCCTAGGTCCACTAAGTAAGTGACCTCACCCTTCTGCTCAACAATAGTGTGGGGTCCACTCCATTTGTCTTGGAGAGCTGCTGGGGCCACTGGCTCCAACACCCACACCTTCTGTCCTGGCTGGTAAACAGTCAGAACAGCCTTTGGTCATGCCAGGCCTTCTGAAGTTCCTGGCTAGCCTCAAGGTTTTTGGTTGCCTTTTTCATGTACTCAGCCATCCTGGAGCGGAGACCAAGTACATAGTCCACTATATCTTGCTTTGGGGGCTTGAGAGGTAACTCCCATCCTTCCTTCACCAAGCACAGTGGACCCCTCACAGGGTGGCCAAACAGAAGTTCAAAAGGGCTGTAACCAACCCCTTCTGAGGCACCTCCCTATATGCGAATAAAAGGCAGGGCAAGAGTATGTCCCATCTACGCCTAAGCTTTTCTGGGAGCCCTTTAATCATGCCCTTCAAGGTTTTGTTGAATCTCTCAACTAAACCATTGCATTGTGGGTGATAGGGTGTGGTGAACTTATAAGTAACTCCACACTCCTTCCACATTGCTTTTAAGTACCCAGACATGAAGTTTGCACCCCTGTCTGATACTACCTCCTTAGGAAAGCCCACTCTTGAGAAGATTCCCAGGAGGGCCCTTGCCACCACAGGTGCTGTAGTGGTCCTGAGGGGAATAGCTTCTGGGTACCTGGTGGCATGATCCACTACCACCAGGATAAACCTGTGCCCAGAGGCTGTTTGGGGATCCATGGGACCAACAATGTCAATCCCTACCCTCTCAAAGGGCACCCCCACCACCGGTAGTGGTATCAGGGGGCCTTTGTAGTGCCACCTGCTTTGCCACTGGCTTGGCAGGTTACACAGGAGCGACAAAACTCCTTACTGTCTTCAGACATGTGGGGCCAGTGAAAGTGAGGGACAATTCTGTCCCAAGTCTTGTTCTGGCCCAGGTGTCCTGCTAAGGGAATATCATGGGCTAGGGTCAATAGGAAGCCCCTGAACTTCAAAGGTATTACCAACCTCCTGGTAGCACCAGGCTTGGGGTCTCTACTCTCTGAGTACAGGAGTCCATCATCCCAATACACTGTATGGGGACCACTAGCTTTCCCAGCAGCCTCAGCAGCAGCTTGCTCTCTGAGGGGTTCAAGGGAGGGGCAGCTCTGCTGCTCCTGGCTCAGATCTGCCCTAGAAGGTCCCCTGTCCCCAAGAACTCAACCTGGTCAGGTTCAAGTTCCTCTGGGACAGTTCCTTCTTCAGGGCTGAGATCATCCCCTCAAGGGACTGATCTTCCTCCTGAGCCAAGGGGGAAGGCACTGCCTTAACCCTACTACTCCTCCTCTTGGAAGGCACTTGGTCCTTTCTTCCAGAATCCAAGGCCTGTTCAGTTTTAGACAGTTTAGCTTGTGACCTGGTCACAGCAAACACATCTGCAGGGATCCCCAGCATTTCTGCATGGGTCCTGAGCTCCACTTCTGCCCAAGCAGAAGTCTCTAAGTCATTGCCAAGCAAGCATTCGACTGGTAGGTTTGCACTTACCACAACCTTCTTAAGGCCAGTTACCCCTCCCCAGGAGAAGTTAACAACTGCCAGAGTATGGTCTGTTCTGACATTGCTAGCATTGGTCACTTGGTACATCTCACCAAGCATAACTTGCCCAGGTAGCACAAGGTCTTGTGTCACCATTGTGACACTTGCCCCTGTGTCCCTAAATGCCAAAGCCTCTCGTCCATTGATTAAAGGCTGTTGTCTGTACTTGCCCAGATTACTGGGACTCATAGAGGAGGGCACATCCATGCCTCCATCACAGACTAACACAGCCTGAGTCAGTTCTCTAACTAGGTCAGAGCCCAACTCAGTTCCCAGGGTGAACCCTACTAAACCCTTTGCTGGAGCACTTCCACCAACTGTACTAGGGGGAACAGGTGCCTTAGGGGCATTGGTGGGTGCTGGACTGGAGTCTTTGGACTTGGTGCAATCACTGGTCCAGTGGGTCTTTTGCTTACAGACCTTGCACCATGGTTTTCTTTGGCCTTTACCCTTGGTAGACTGGGAATCCCCACCAGAAGAAGATTTTTGGGGCCTGATGAAGACTTTTGATCTTTACCCTTCTCCCCACCCTTGTCAGAGTTCTTAGCATCTTGCTTCTTGGTTTCCCCACCTTGGTTCTGTACCTTCTGCTTCACCCTGGTTCTGACCCATTTGTCTGCCTTCTTTCCCAATTCTTGGGGAGAGGTCAGATCAGAGTCAACCAGGTACTGATGCAACAGCTGGTTTTGACAGTTATTAAGAATCTGCTCCCTCATTATCAGATTATACAATCCTGAGAAGTCACACACCTTACTGCCCATCAACCAGCCTTCCAGAGCCTTGGCAGAACAATCCACATAGTCTACCCAGTCTTGAGTCTGTGCTTTTTGGGTGTCTCTGAACTTCAACCTGTACTGTTCAGTGGTTAGGCCAAACCCATCAATAAGAGCACTCTTCAAGACCTTGTAATTGTCAGCATCCTCCTCTCTAACAGTGAGGAGCTTGTCTCTACCTTTGTCAGCAAAGGAGAGCCACAAGATTGCTGCCCACTGCTCCTGAGGGACCTTCTGTACTTTACAGGCCCTCTCTAAAGCAGTTATCCATTTGTGGATATCATCCCCACTCTGGTAGGGAGGGACAATCTTGCTCAGGTTCCTATGGTCATAGGACCTTTCCCTATCTCTAGGGACATGGCTGCCACCATGGGACTCTAGTCCCAACTTTCTTCTCTCTTTAAGGAGATCTAGGGATTCTCTATCTAAAGCCAATTGCTTCTTCCTGATCTCCAGTTGAGTTTCCTCATACTGGACCAGTCTCTTTCTTCTCTCATGAGAGGATTCCCTCCTGTGAGAAGAAACAGAGCTCCCTATGGAGGTGCCAGAGTGGTTAGACTCCTGAGAAGGAGACCTAGACTTTCTGAGCACACTCATAATCCTTCCTGGGGGACAAAGGTGTGGTTCTCCAGATCCTCATCTTCATCTTCCCCAGAAGGGATTGGGTTCTCCAGGTCAGGGTCATTGTCACCCTCCTGGTCAGTTTCAGAGGGGGGCTGGGGGTAGTGGTACCCCTGGCCCCTTCCTCATCTGCTGGCCCACCCTCTGCTCCTACCCCTTCAGTCTCTGAAGACTTACTAAGATCATAAGCCACCAACAACTCCTGGAGGTGTTGGGTGGTGGGACTTTGGCCTGTCCTTAATTTCCTCACGTTACACAAAGCTCTCAGTTCCAAGAATGGGAGTGTGTCATACTTGGAGGGGGAAGCTCAATGGCTTCCTGCAGGGCATCTTTGGATCCTGCTTTTAAAGACATTACTAGTGTGGTGTGGTGTATGCACTACCTACTCTAGTGTGGCCTACTAAACTCTCTTGAGTTGTAGAAAGGGTTGTGCTATCCCTTTACACACAACTCTAAGTTCAGTAGAACTTACTGATATTCTAAGCTTAAATTATATGTACCTTAGGTACCTTTAGTGGTTTTCAGTTGATCAATTCAATTGAGATTATCTGGTAAAACAATAGCAAGCTGGAATCCCACACGCTGCACACCAATGTGAGAAGTTGGCCTGGCATATGCTGTCCACTAATTATAGTGGGCACCTTGCACCAGTCCAAATCGACTCTTATGGTAGGTAGGTTAAAGACAACCTTATTGAAAGCTATCCTAGTGGTAGCTATGGAGAGCAGCCTTCAGGCTAAGGGGTCGATTCCGATTCGGGCCGGAAAAAGCACCGACCGACTCGGAGCCGGAAAAATTACCGACCGACACGTACCAGTGGCGCCCGACACGCCAAGTACGATGCAAGCCGCGATAAATCCGACCGACACGTCAGGAAACCAAGCCGACCGACCGAGCCGCTCGGAAAATAGCAATCCGGCCGGAAAAACACGCGAATCCAACCGACCGACACGCACCCGGAACAAATCCGACCGAATCGTACCCGCCAACTCCAACCCGCAGAAGTACGATGCAAGGCGCGAAAAACCCGACCGAGTCGGACGGAGGACAAGCCGTACGACCGACACGCATACAAAACCGAGCCGAAGCAACACAATACACCGCGACCGACGCGTACGCAGCATACAAAACTGCACAAACACAGCGTGAACGAAACGGAGAACACCGTACGAGACCAATGCAGGGTCCGACTCGGTCACAAGAACGTTTCCAACATACACAAACAGCACAAAGGAAAAATCACCCAAAAAAAGGCCAAACAAGCAATTACCAAGCCAATAAATACTGGGGGGTGGGGACAGAGAACAAAGACACACCCACAACTCCACCTATATAAAGGACACAAATCACTACCATGAGCCTTTGCAAATGCCATTCCACTGCCAGCACCCAAGAGAAAGCAACCACACACCCACAGCTCACCCCTCACACAAGCCACACACCATCAGCACACCAACAAATACCTACCTCACATACACCCAGCAAAACACACACTCACACACCCTCACCTGCACACCAACACACACATCACTCACCATCACCACCCATCACCATGCCCCCCAAGAAGAATCCCAAGTTCCTAGATTGTGAATTGGAAGTCCTGGTAGACGAGATCCTCAGGGTGGAGCCACAGCTGTTTGGCACTCTGGTCCAACAGACCCCCATGTCGCAGAAAACCAAGATGTGGGAGAGGATCATCAACAGGGTGAACGCACAATCACCATGTCGGCGCACAAAGACGGACATCCAGAACAGGTGGTATGACGTGCGCAGGAGGGTACGGGACCTGCTGAAGATAGACTACATCAACAGCCAACATACCGGCAGTGGCCCTCCTGCCAAGCCAATATACCTCAGGCCCTGGGAGGAGAAGGTGCGGGCCATCCTTCCGCCAGTGAGCGTATATGGACTAGAGAACATCCCAGAGCCTGGTGAGTACACAACAAATGTACACAATAAACTGCCACAAAACACACACATCACTGTCAAGGGGAGAGTCAAACCATGCACACATAGCAATTACACAGCAACTAGAACAGAATCATCCCAAAATGTGTATGTCAGTCAGATAAACACAACACATGCCATCAAAAAGTCACATCCAACTGTGCCAACACATGTACAAACACAACCACAACTACAGCTAGGCAGTGGCACAAATAGAACTAACACACACATCCACACATGTAGCCACCACAACAACACCAACACACAGTGAAGACCACTCAAAGGAAGGAATTCTGTGTATGCTGGCCAAGTCAGTGTAGCCAATAGCATCATGGGAGTCGCAGTCACACATATTGCCCCCCCACAACTGTCCCATCAACACCACCCTGAACCATGCTCACATCACAGGGAGTGGAGAAGGACTCACAAGATGGCTGACACTGGCTACTGCTGTGGGGAGCACAAGGCCCTGCTGCCAACTGTGCACCAACAAACAGCAGGACACCACTGACTGACATCCTGAGAGACAACTTACACTCCCTGCAATGCAAGCACGTTCCATGGTGGGATATCTGGCTGGCTGGGTGGGAAGGGGGACTTGCAGCACTGACTATAGTCACCAGCACCTCCCCTCACACCCCCCCACACAAACTCCACAGTACCCACCTGGTAGAATGCAATGCCCTCCATCCTAACACAAGATCCCACAAAGCACCACCACCCTGGGTTATGTTGTGTGAAGCACAGGGACACTCTTGGGACTCTTAGCCAAACAACTGCCAGGACAACACTCCCAGCCATCCTGTCAGCACAGCCAGCCCACCCCACAGGGAAGCAGAGTCAAAAGGAAGGAAGCATGGGCATGCTGGGAAGGGGGTGGAGGCAATAGCATGATGGGAGTCGTAGTCACAGACATTGCTCAGCCTCACAACTGGCCCATCAACACCACCCTGAACCATGCTCACATCACAGGGAGTGGAGAAGGACTCACAAGATGGCTGACACTGGCTACTGCTGTGGGGAGCACAAGGCCCTGCTGGCAACTGTGCACCAACAAACAGCAGGACACCACTGACTGACATCCTGAGAGACAACTTACACTCCCTGCAATGCAAGCACGTTCCATGGTGGGATATCTGGCTGGCTGGGTGGGAAGGGGGACTTGCAGCACTGACCATAGTCACCAGCACCTCCCCTCACACCCCCCCAACACAAACTCCACAGTACCCACCTGGTAGAATGCAATGCCCTCCATCCTAACACAAGATCCCACAAAGCACCACCACCCTGGGTTATGTTGTGTGAAGCACAGGGACACTCTTGGGACTCTTAGCCAAACAACTGCCAGGACAACACTCCCAGCCATCCTGTCAGCACAGCCAGCCCACCCCACAGGGAAGCAGAGTCAAAAGGAAGGAAGCATGGGCATGCTGGGAAGGGGGGTGGAGGCAATAGCATGATGGGAGTCGTAGTCACAGACATTGCTCAGCCTCACAACTGGCCCATCAACACCACCCTGAACCATGCTCACATCACAGGGAGTGGAGAAGGACTCACAAGATGGCTGACACTGGCTACTGCTGTGGGGAGCACAAGGCCCTGCTGGCAACTGTGCACCAACAAACAGCAGGACACCACTGACTGACATCCTGAGAGACAACTTACACTCCCTGCAATGCAAGCACGTTCCATGGTGGGATATCTGGCTGGCTGGGTGGGAAGGGGGACTTGCAGCACTGACCATAGTCACCAGCACCTCCCCTCACACCCCCCCAACACAAACTCCACAGTACCCACCTGGTAGAATGCAATGCCCTCCATCCTAACACAAGATCCCACAAAGCACCACCACCCTGGGTTATGTTGTGTGAAGCACAGGGACACTCTTGGGACTCTTAGCCAAACAACTGCCAGGACAACACTCCCAGCCATCCTGTCAGCACAGCCAGCCCACCCCACAGGGAAGCAGAGTCAAAAGGAAGGAAGCATGGGCATGCTGGGAAGGGGGTGGAGGCAATAGCATGATGGGAGTCGTAGTCACAGACATTGCTCAGCCTCACAACTGGCCCATCAACACCACCCTGAACCATGCTCACATCACAGGGAGTGGAGAAGGACTCACAAGATGGCTGACACTGGCTACTGCTGTGGGGAGCACAAGGCCCTGCTGCCAACTGTGCACCAACAAACAGCAGGACACCACTGACTGACATCCTGAGAGACAACTTACACTCCCTGCAATGCAAGCACGTTCCATGGTGGGATATCTGGCTGGCTGGGTGGGAAGGGGGACTTGCAGCACTGACTATAGTCACCAGCACCTCCCCTCACACCCCCCCACACAAACTCCACAGTACCCACCTGGTAGAATGCAATGCCCTCCATCCTAACACAAGATCCCACAAAGCACCACCACCCTGGGTTATGTTGTGTGAAGCACAGGGACACTCTTAGCCAAACAACTGCCAGGACAACACTCCCAGCCATCCTGTCAGCACAGCCAGCCCACCCCACAGGGAAGCAGAGTCAAAAGGAAGGAAGCATGGGCATGCTGGGAAGGGGGTGGAGGCAATAGCATGATGGGAGTCGTAGTCACAGACATTGCTCAGCCTCACAACTGGCCCATCAACACCACCCTGAACCATGCTCACATCACAGGGAGTGGAGAAGGACTCACAAGATGGCTGACACTGGCTACTGCTGTGGGGAGCACAAGGCCCTGCTGGCAACTGTGCACCAACAAACAGCAGGACACCACTGACTGACATCCTGAGAGACAACTTACACTCCCTGCAATGCAAGCACGTTCCATGGTGGGATAACTGACTGGGTGGGTGGGTGGGTGGGAAGGAGGTCTGGCTGTCAACCAAACACAATCAATGCAGACCATGTTCACACCCCAGAGAATACATAGAAATGCCCAAATAATGCAGGACAATGTGCCACACCAATATCAACCCCTGACTGTGACGACTTAGGACAATACAATGTACAGGCCCGCACCCCGAGGCACAGTCACAACTGTCAGGTGTGTCAACCACTGATGCCTGCAGAAACATGACATACATTGTTTGTGTCTCCCAAAAACAGGTGATGATAGGGACACAGCAGCAGACGCTGAGGAGTCCCAGTCCCAGGCTCAAGAGGATGCCGAGCTCACTGGCGTCGTACAGCCTCTGTCCTCCTCGGACGATGAACAACCTGGCACATCCGGTGCAAGTCAACATGCTGCACCAGCAGGACCACCAGCTGCAGCACCAGCAGGTCCACCAGCTGCACCCCCTGCACCCACCCCTCCAACGACTGTCACCACGAATACCATCCCTGCCGACATGGACAGAATAAGGAACAACACCAGCGCAGTGACCCTGGACCAACCTGGGGCCATGGACACCACCACCACCACCCCCAAGGTGGACCAGGGTTATCTGTGCGTGCAACTGCACACACTGCACATGTCAGCAGGGGTGGTGGGAGGTGAGACAGAGGTCGCTGCTTGCAGACGTTGCTGGTGTGCATGAAGACCCACAACTGGTACGCATAGCTGATGCGTACCAGTCCAGCACCGGAGAGCTCAGCCAGGTAGTGGGGCTCCTCAGAGACATCAAACAGCAGCAGGCTGCCCATCATGCCCGCTTGGACTCCCACATGTCCCACGTGGAGTCACACATGTCACGTGTGGACTCCCACATGTCCCGCGTGGAGTCCAAGTGGGATGTACTACATGAGATGACGGCGGTGCACAGGGACATTTTACAATGCCTCCGCCAGATGAACAGCAACCAGTCCACACCTCCCTGTGTGCCAACAACATCTGGTACCGAACAAACTGCAACTGCCACAGGGAGGAGGAGGACTCTGGCGGAGAGTCCCCTGCACCGCAGCAGCCTGCACTTGAGGGCCCCCCCAAGAAGAGGGGTCGTCCGAGGAGGGGAAAGTGAGAGGCTGATGGCCAAGCGCAACTCCCAGGAAGCCTGAACCTGTTCTGGATTTTCGCCTTTGTGCACAGACTGTTCACCCTGTTGATGGCAACACTACTCCCACACATTGCATGGGGAGTACAAGTTGGAACAATGTGTCAGACAACTGTGGCCCCGATACTGGGGATCCTGTCTACCTGGACTTTCTATTCATCTAGGAACTTGGGATTGCAAGATTCATGTACAGCACAATCCATCCTATGCACTATTATCACAGATGTATCACAATAAACACACTAATACACCATACTTGTCTCTGTCGTGATTCCAACGTGGGTGCTGTTATGGGGATGATGAACTGCAAAATTACACTGTGTATGCGAACTGCAACAGCAAGGACAACACAGGCATGTGAGTACAGGCAACGTGACACATATGAGGGAGACACACCACCAGGGCTACACAACACATACACACCTAGGCCATCTGACTCATTGCCTACACTGATGTTGCCAGGGAAGACGGTGCAATGCACAGACACCACACCCATTCCCAGTTGTAGTCAAGTAGCCCACAGGTGCAGTAAGCAAATGGCAGTCAAATGTGTGACCACAGACAACGCACATCACTAAGTGAAGCACAGGTTTATTACACAGTAGCAACATGCCGTAACCACTACAGATGCAAGGTAACCCCACCTGGTAGCGGGCACACAGTCAACAACTGTAGACAGAAGGAAGTCCATGGGTGTGGCGCACATCACCTGTAGGGACACAACAGCTACCAGCCTGGATGTGCAATCACGTCGTCGGTGGACACAGTTGACCAAACGAATCTGAAAGTACCCTGTGAAGGACAGAAATGACACACAGTCAAAAGCAATGCAGTACAGGACAGAACAGCAAAACTCATGCACAATACATGTTACAAGATACCCACCCAGAACCAAGTTAGCATGTCAACACTGTTGGGGAGTACAGCCCACCTGTCACCACACATCGCAACACACATCCTGTCAAGTAGCCCATGGACACACTCCAACAGCACCAGAGCACCACCCACACATCATGCCAACTCACATCATTCACATGACACCTCAGGATACTCACATTCAGCTAAAGAAGTTGGTGATGAGCTGTGTGCGGACATCACCATCACCATCATCATCATCATCGTCACTGGCATCGTGGTCCAGGCCAGGATCCTCCACAGGTGGCGGATGTTGGTCATCGTCATCCTGGATGAGAGGCAACTCCTTCCGCACTGCCAGGTTGTGGAGCATGCAGCAGACGATGATAATCTTGCACACTTTCGCAGGGGCATATGGGAGGGACCCTCCGGTCTTGTCCAGGCAGCGGAAGCGGCTCTTCAGGAGACCAAAGGTCCGCTCAATCACTCTCCTGGTCCGACCATGTGCCTCATTGTAGCGCATCTGGGCAGGTGTCACAGGGTTCCTGAGGGGTGTCAGCAACCACGGCATGTTGGGGTATCCCGAGTCACCTACGGACAGACAAGTGCACATCAGCTGACTTGGAAAAGTGGGCGGAATACTACAGATCAGATCACACACAATGGCACAAAGTCAGTACACACCGACAAGCCAGGCACGCTGGTTCTGCATCTGTGCCATCAACCTGGGGATGCGACTACTCCTCATCACAAAGGCATCGTGTGCTGAACCAGGGAAACGGGCACACACGTGTGTGATGGTCATGTCTGCAAGACACACCACCAGTGCATTGACCGAGTGGTAGTGCTTGCGGTTCCTGTAGGCCTGCTCCTGGGCCTGTGGTGGTACCAAAGCCACATGTGTCCCATCAATGGAGCCAATGACATGCGGCATCCTCCCCAGGGCATAAAAGTCACTCTTCACGTCAGTGAGTCGTCGCAGTCTAGGGAAATAGATGTACCGGTTCAGGAAGAGCAACATTGCCGCCAAGAAATCGCGGAGCACACGGCTGAACATGGTCTGTGACATCCCACCAGCAGACGCCACAGTATGTTGGAAGGTACCGGTGGCAAAGAAGTGTAGGGCTGCCATCACCTTCACCTTGGGGGTCAGCGCTGTAGGATACGGCCGGCCAGGCTGCAAATGTGGGGACAACTGCACTGCAAAATCCTCAATCAGCTGCCTGGTGAAGCGGTACCGTCGGATGCTGTCCCGTTCCACCATCGTTGCCAGGTCTGGGAATGGCCGATGGACAGCAGGAGCCCTGCAGTGCAGAGGAGAAGTAAGCAAGATCGTCAGTCACCCCACATATGCGGCATTGAACACACTCAAGATCCCAACATACATCATCATGAGGCACAACTACATGAAGTGTGCAGTACCGAACGACATGTATGGTACATACATGGCCAACATCTGTCAACACGGTCCTACAGGTGGCATCAATTTGTCCCAGGTTGGCCCATTGGATATCATGATGCTGTGTCACAGTCACCCCCAGTGACATGTGAGGACAGATGTGCCCCAGGCACCACAGCTCAACGACAGGCACATTCCCAGGGACCCTGTAATGCCACATGGACACTGGCATCACCTGGAGTATCATGTGTACACCACAACAAAACAAACATGACCCCCACAGGTAGTGGCCACACTTGCCATGGCAGGAGAGCCATGGACGTCTGTGACACACACGCACAACATCAGAGTCCATGCACACACAACGTGGATGTGGAGACTGTCTCCCATTGTGCACATGAAATCAGAGACATTGTAAACACTACATGCACAAAGACTGTGGAGGGCCATCACTATTGTGCCACTGGGACACCCTGGCTCAAACATACCGTCCCACATGGGACTCACGGGGTATGTGACATGACATACACAAACACCACTGTGAAATGTGACCATGACACATGCACAGATATGAACAGTTGCACATCACAGTGGTCACGTACACGTAACACCCAGGATCCTGTCCCCATTAACACGTGCACAGCCTGGGGGTGGCTGCCCACAGGTGACACCCACAGGACAACATGTACACCAACATACACACAATAGGAAATGCAGCCTTACATGCCTTATGATAAGGTTTGGACAGGCTGTCGTGATGTAGGTGTGCCCCTCACTCCCTGGGAGCTATCTGTGGCTGGCACATGTCCATCTGAGACAGGCATGCTGACCTATGCCAGTCACATATACAGTGATGCGTTGAACAGCAATGGACCGATCGGTGCCTCCGGCCGGCCCATTGCATTCAATGTGTGCGGGTGCGCGTTGTACCCCTGTGCGCGTTGAACAGCAATGGACCGATCGGTGCCTCCGGCCGGCCCATTGCATTCAATGTGTGCGGGTACAGCGTTGTACCCCTGTGCGCGTTGAACAGCAATGGACCGATCGGTGCCTCCGGCCGGCCCATTGCTTTCAATGTGTGCGGGTACGCGTTGTACCCCTGTGCGCGTTGAACAGCAATGGACCGATCGGTGCCTCCGGCCGGCCCATTGCATTCAATGTGTCGAGTGCAGCGTTGTACCCCTGTGCGCGTTGAACAGCAATGGACCGATCGGTGCCTCCGGCCGGCCCATTGCTTTCAATGTGTGCGGGTACAGCGTTGTACCCCTGTGCGCGTTGAACAGCAATGGACCGATCGGTGCCTCCGGCCGGCCCATTGCATTCAATGTGTGCGGGTGCGCGTTGTACCCCTGTGCGCGTTGAACAGCAATGGACCGATCGGTGCCTCCGGCCGGCCCATTGCTTTCAATGTGTGCGGAGTACGCGTTGTACCCCTGTGCGCGTTGAACAGCAATGGACCGATCGGTGCCTCCGGCCGGCCCATTGCATTCAATGTGTCGCGGTGCACGCGTTGTACCCCTGTGCGCGTTGAACAGCAATGGACCGATCGGTGCCTCCGGCCGGCCCATTGCATTCAATGTGCGCGGTGCGCGTTGTACTCCCTGTGCGCGTTGAACAGCAATGGACCCGATCGGTGCCTCCGGCCGGCCCATTGCATTCAATGTGTGCGGGTACGCGTTGTACCCCTGTGCGCGTTGAACAGCAATGGACCGATCGGTGCCTCCGGCCGGCCCATTGCATTCAATGTGTGCGAGTGCAGCGTTGTACCCCTGTGCGCGTTGAACAGCAATGGACCGATCGGTGCCTCCGGCCGGCCCATTGCATTCAATGTGTGCGGGTACGCGTTGTACCCCTGTGCGCGTTAAACAGCAATGGACCGATCGGTGCCTCCGGCCCGGCCCATTGCTTTCAATGTGCTGCGGATGCAGCGTTGTACCCCTGTGCGCGTTGTACCTCAATGGACCGATCGGTGCGCACCCATTGACAATGGGCTTGCCTGGCAACGGACGCGTTTTCGAATTTCGAACGAGTCGGTTGCTGGAAAATCAGTTGGTCACCCACAACAATGTTGCAAAATCATGTATGTCATGAAGTTGAAATTTTGAAGGATGCTGTGGGCGTGTTTTGGTGCTGCTATTCCATGGATTGGCCAGATTCAGAAGATG
>CAWUFW010030172.1:0-17720 GCA_963921515.1 Calotriton arnoldi
TGGGGTGGTGTTTCAGGGTTTAGGGCAGTGCAGTGGTGTTCGGGCAGTGTAGGGGGTCGTGCTGGGGGTGGTGTTTCAGGGTTTAGGGCAGTGCAGTGGTGTTCGGGCAGTGTAGGGGGTCGTGCTGGGGCTGGTGTTTCAGGGTTTAGGGCAGTGCAGTGGTGTTTAGGCAGTGTAGGGGGTCGTGCTGGGGCTGGTGTTTCAGGGTTTTGGGCAGAGCAGTGGTGTTTGGGCAGTGTAGAGGGTCGTGCTGGGGCTGGTGTTTCAGGGTTTAGGGCAGTGCAGTGGTGTTTGGGCAGTGTAGGGGGTCTTGCTGGGGGTGGAGTTTCAGGGTTTAGGGCAGTGCAGTGGTGTTCGGGCAGTGTAGGGTGTCTTGCTGGGGGTGGTGTTTCAGGGTTTAGGCAGGCAGTGGTGTTCGGGCAGTGTAGGGGGTCTGTGCTGGGGGTGATGTTTCAGGGTTTAGGGCAGTGCAGTGGTGTTCGGGCAGTGTAGGGGGTCGTGCTGGGGGTGGTGTTTCAGGGTTAGGCAGTGCAGTGGTGTTCTGGCAGTGTAGGGGGTCATGCTGGGGGTGGGGTTTCAGGGTTTAGGGCAGTGCAGTGGTGTTCGGGCAGTGTAGGGGGTCGTGCAGGGGGTGTTGTTTCAGGGTTTAGGGCAGTGCAGTGGTGTTCGGGCAGTGTAGGGGGTCGTGCTGGGGCTGGTGTTTTAGGGTTTAGGGCAGTGCAGTGGTGTTCGGGCAGTGTAGGGTGTCTTGCTGGGGGTGGTGTTTCAGGGTTTAGTGCAGTGGTGTTCGGGCAGTGTAGGGGGTCGTGCTGGGGGTGGTGTTTCAGGGTTTAGGGCAGTGCAGTAGTGTTCGGGCAGTGTAGGGGGTCGTGCAGGGGGTGGTGTTTCAGGGTTTAGGGCAGTGCAGTGGTGTTCTGGCAGTGTAGGGGGTCGTGCTGGGGCTGGGGTTTCAGGGTTTAGGGCAGTGCAGTGGTGTTCGGGCAGTGTAGGGGGTCGTGCAGGGGCTGTTGTTTCAGGGTTTAGGGCAGTGCAGTGGTGTTCGGGCAGTGTAGGGGGTCGTGCTGGGGCTGGTGTTTCAGGGTTTAGGGCAGTGCAGTGGTGTTCGGGCAGTGTAGGGGGTCTTGCTGGGGGTGGTGTTTCAGGGTTTAGGGCAGTGGTGTTCGGGCAGTGTAGGGGGTCGTGCTGGGGGTAGTGTTTCATGGTTTAGGGCAGTGCAGTGGTGTTCGGGCAGTATAGGGGGTCGTGCTGTGGATGGTGTTTCTGGGTTTAGGTCAGTGCAGTAGTGTTCGAGCAGTGTAGGGGGTCGTGCAGGGGGTGGTGTTTCAGGGTTTAGGGCAGTGCAGTGGTGTTCGGGCAGTGTAGGGGGTCGCGCTGGGGGTGGTGTTTCAGGGTTTAGGGCAGTGCAGTGGTGTTCGGGCAGTGTAGGGGGTCATGCACAGGGGTGGTGTTTCAGGGTTTAGGGCAGTGCAGTGGTGTTCGGGCAGTGTAGGGTGTCTGTGCTGGGGCTGGTGTTTCAGGGTTCAGGGCAGTGCAGTGGTGTTCAGGCAGTGTAGGGGGTCGTGCTGAGGGCTGGTGTTTCACGGTTTAGGGCAGTGCAGTGGTGTTCGGGCAGTGTAGGGGGTCGTGCTGGGGCTGGTGTTTCAGGGTTTAGGGCAGTGCAGTGGTGTTCGGGCAGTGTAGGCGGTCGTGCTGGGGCTGGTGTTTCAGGGTTTAGGGCAGTGCAGTGGTGTTCGGGCAGTGTAGGGGGTCGTTCTGGGGCTGGTGTTTCAGGGTTTAGGGCAGTGCAGTGGTGCTCGGGCAGTGTAGGGGGTCGTGCTGGGGGTGATGTTTCAGGGTTTAGGGTAGTGCAGTGGTGTTCGGGCAGTGTAGGGGGTCGTGCAGGGGGTGGTGTTTTAGGGTTTAGGGCAGTGCAGTGGTGTTTGGGTAGTGTAGGGGGTCTTGCTGGGGGTGGTGTTTCAGGGTTTAGGGCAGTGGTGTTCGGGCAGTGTAGGGGGTCTTGCTGGGGGTAGTGTTTCATGGTTTAGGGCAGTGCAGTGGTGTTCGTGCAGTATAGGGGGTCGTGCTGTGGATGTTGTTTCTGGGTTTAGGGCAGTGCAGTAGTGTTCGAGCAGTGTAGGGGTTTGTGCAGGGGGTGGTGTTTCTGGGTTTAGGGCAGTGCAGTGGTGTTCGGGCAGTGTAGGGGGTCGCGCTGGGGGTGGTGTTTCAGGGTTTAGGGCAGTGCAGTGGTGTTCGGGCAGTGTAGGGGGTCATGCACAGGGTGGTGTTTCAGGGTTTAGTGCAGTGCAGTGGTGTTCGGGCAGTGTAGGGTGTTGTGCTGGGGCTGGTGTTTCAGGGTTCAGGGCAGTGCAGTGGTGTTCAGGCAGTGTAGGGGGTCGTGCTGAGGCTGGTGTTTCACGGTTTAGGGCAGTGCAGTGGTGTTCGGGCAGTGTAGGGGGTCGTGCTGGGGCTGGTGTTTCAGGGTTTAGGGCAGTGCAGTGGTGTTCGGGCAGTGTAGGCGGTCGTGCTGGGGCTGGTGTTTCAGGGTTTAGGGCAGTGCAGTGGTGTTCGGGCAGTGTAGGGGGTCGTTCTGGGGCTGGTGTTTCAGGGTTTAGGGCAGTGCAGTGGTGCTCGGGCAGTGTAGGGGGTCGTGCTGGGGGTGATGTTTCGGGGTTTAGGTAGTGCAGTGGTGTTCGGGCAGTGTAGGGGGTCGTGCAGGGGCTGGTGTTTCAGGGTTTAGGGCAGTGCAGTGGTGTTCGGGCAGTGTAGGGGGTCGTTCTGGGGCTGGTGTTTCAGGGTTTAGGGCAGTGCAGTGGTGCTCGGGCAGTGTAGGGGGTCGTGCTGGGGGTGATGTTTCGGGGTTTAGGTAGTGCAGTGGTGTTCGGGCAGTGTAGGGGGTCGTGCAGGGGCTGGTGTTTCAAGGTTTAGGGCAGTGCAGTGGTGTTCGGGCAGTGTAGGGGGTCGTGCTGGGGCTGGTGTTTCAGGGTTTTGGGCAGAGCAGTGGTGTTCGGGCAGTGTAGGGGGTCATGCTGGGGTAGTGTTTCAGGGTTTAGGGCAGTGCAGTGGTGTTCGGGCAGTGTAGGGGGTCGTGCTGGGGGTGGTGTTTCAGGGTTTAGGTCAGTGGTGTTCGGGCAGTGTAGGGGTCTTGCTGGGGGTGATGTTTCAGGGTTTAGGGCAGTGCAGTGGTGTTCGGGCAGTGTAGGGGGTCTTGCTGGGAGTAGTGTTTCAGGGTTTAGGGCAGTGCAGTGGTGTTCGGGCAGTGTAGGGGGTCATGCTGGGGGTGGTGTTTCAGGGTTTAGGGCAGTGCAGTGGTGTTCGGGCAGTGTAGGGGGTCGTGAAGGGGGTGGTGTTTCAGGGTTTAGGGCAGTGCAGTGGTGTTCGGGCAGTGTAGGGGGTCGTGCTAGGGGTGGTGTTTCAGGGTTTAGGGCAGTGCAGTGGTGTTCGGGCAGTGTAGGGGGTCATGCAGGGGCTGGTGTTTCAGGATTTAGGTCAGTGCAGTGGTGTTTGGGCAGTGTAGGGGGTCGTGCTGGGGGTAGTGTTTTAGGGTTTAGGGTAGTGCAGTGGTGCTTGTGTAGTGTAGGGGTCGTGCTGGGGGTAGTGTTTTAGGGTTTAGGGTAGTGCAGTGGTGTTTGTGTAGTGTAGGGGGTCATGTTTTAGGGTAGTGCAGTGGTGTTTGGGTAGTGTAGGGGGTCGTGCTGGGGGTAGTGTTTTAGGATTTAGGTTAGTGCAGTGGTGTTTGGGTAGTGTAGGGGGTCATGCTGGGGGTAGTGTTTTAGGGTAGTGTAGTGGTGTTTGTGTAGTGTAGGGGGTGATGCTGGGGGTAGTGTTTTAGGGTTTAGGGTAGTGCAGTGGTACTTGTGTAGTGTAGGGGGTCGTGCTGGGGGTAGTGTTTTAGGGTTTAGGGTAGTGCAGTGGTGTTTGTGTAGTGTAGGGGGTCATGTTTTAGGGTAGTGCAGTGGTGTTTGGGTAGTGTAGGGGGTCGTGCTGGTGGTAGTGTTTTAGGATTTAGGTTAGTGCAGTGGTGTTTGGGTAGTGTAGGGGGTCGTGCTGGGGGTAGTGTTTTAGGGTTTAGGATAGTGCAGTGGTGCTTGTGTAGTGTAGGGGGTCGTGCTGGGGGTAGTGTTTTAGGGTTTAAGGTAGTGCAGTGGTGTTTTTGTAGTGTAGGGGGTCATGTTTTAAGATGCAATGCTCCAATACCTGACCAGTCTGCACTACATAAAACTGCAAAAAAACTAAAAATAAAAAGTGTTTTGCACACTTTTGTCATTGGGCTATATGTGGGCTACATCTGGGTAATATTTGTGCTACATTTGGGCTCTTTTTTCACTGGTGGCCATCTTGGAAGACTTCTTTGTTATGAAGTTTCCTAATTTCTTCATTTACTGCAGTCTCCTCAGTAGGAAATGCTTTCAGTTTTTGACTTTGATTCCATCAAGAAGGCATTCAGATGTGTCTCACATCTGCCATAAATGCAGAATGTTAGCACTCTAGTTGCTCATTAGATCACTGGAGTAAAGCTACTGCTCACCAGGGAGTTAACTGGTAGTCTGCTGCTGGTATTGAAAGTGATTGTTTCAGTCTGCATGTCAGAATTTTCTAATGAAATAGAAGAGGATTTGAGATCTCACTTAAAACATGCCCTAATTTTTCTTTCTGCAGCACTAACCATAATTTCTATTTCAAAAAGAACCCCTCATTTTGTTCCTTTTTAAATTAAATGTATTAAGTGTTATTCCAATCAAGATGGCTTCAGGTGTGCCATACTTTTGTCATAAGTAAGGCTGTTAGCACTCTAGTTGTTCTTTAGAACACTCTGGGAAGCTGCAGTAGAACACAAAGGCATCAACTGGCAGGCTGCTCCTGTTGAAATATAACAGGAAGATATTTGAGATCACACTTGAAATATGTCCTAATTTTTCTTTCTACAGCACTAACCATAATTTCTATGACAAAATGAACCCCATCATTTTGTTCCTTTTTAAATTAAATGTTTTAAGTGTTACCAGTTTATTCCAATCAAGATGGCTTCAGGTGTGCCATACTTTTGTCATAAGTAAGGCTGTTAGCACTCTAGTTGTTCTTTAGAACACTCTGGGAAGCTGCAGTAGAACACAAAGGCATCAACTGGCAGGCTGCTCCTGTTGAAATATAACAGGAAGATATTTGAGATCACACTTGAAACATGTCCTAATTTTTCTTTCTACAGCACTAACCATAATTTCTATGACAAAATGAACCCCATCATTTTGTTCCTTTTTAAATTAAATTGTTTAAGTGTTACCAGTTTATTCCAATCAAGATGGCTTCAGGTGTGCCATACTTTTGTCATAAGTAAGGCTGTTAGCACTCTAGTTGTTCTTTAGAACACTCTGGGAAGCTGCAGTAGAACACAAAGGAATCAACTGACAGTCTCTGCCCTTGTTGGATGTACATGTTTTACTGAGAATGTCAGACTTCATTCTCACATGAGTGAGAAAGATAATGTGAATTTACAGAAAATATGCTCTCATTTTAGCTTCTGGAGCACCTTCCAAACCTCTATGGGACAAGCATGAGAAAATAGTGTTCTCTCAAACATGATTCATGATATCCCAGCAGAAGGTTTTTCACATGGTAAAATCACCTTAGAATACACCACAATTCCTAAAATTAGTATGGTACCATCAACAAATAAATTCTAATGTAACTAAAGCCTGTTATCACCCTTTATAGTTCTCCTTTTGGTGACCCTCAAAATCTTCTATTCACTACAATGCATTTCAATGAGGTACTATCATTTATATTGGTCCCAAGATGGCTGCCAGCAATTCCAGGATGAAGTGCTGACAGCCAATCAGATCTCACGATGACATGTGTGGTTAGGCTCCGCCCAGATATATATGTGAATTTACTTTTGATTTTCTCAGGAACTACTGAACGGATTTACACCATTTAAGCAAAAGGCACGACACTGAACCAAGGGCTACCTCTTTGCCAAATTTGGTGTAATTCCGTTCAGCAGTTCGGGCTGTAGCTGCGACTAAAGGTTCCTATGGAAAAATGAATGGGGAAAATGCGTTTTGGGACCCCCCTTTTTTCTCGGCCCCCGCTTGACGTATCACCCCAAGACTTTCAGGATAGGAGCGGACCGGAGCGCCCCAACAAGTTGGAAACTTTCGCGAAGATTCGTCAACCGGCGGCAACGTTATTTCAAATAGAATGTCGCGGATTTCCTATGGATAATAGGTTTTAACTATAACTATCTACTGGCGACCGCCAGTAGATAATATATATACCTCCATGTGTCAACGCAGATATATATTACCTACTGGCGGTCGCCAGTAGGTAGTTCTCGGTAAGATGTAGTTTCCATAGGAAGACTGTTTTTTCATTTGCCAATAACTTTGGCGTAGTTTGACAAATCCTCACGAAATTTTTAAAACTAATTTGCCAGTTACTTCAGCTGCTGTCTTGAAAATTTTGTAGTGATCTGTCAAGCGGGGGCCCAGAAAAAGGGGGCATCCCAAAATGCTTTTCTCTCAATGTTAATGTCCATAGGAAACTTTAGACATGGCTAAAGCCCGAACTTCTGAACGAAATTACACCAAATTCGGCAGAAAGCACACTTTTTGTTAAATGTTGTAAATCCATTCAGTAGTTGCTGAGACACTTCAGATATACAACTGAGGCCGTGGTGGATGCGCGACCCCTCCTGATCTTGTGCCTGAGATCTGATTGGCTGCCAACTCTTCAAACCAGGAAGTGTTGGCAGCCATCTTGTGACTCAGTAATAAAAAAGAAAAGGGGGGCAGGGTAGAAACACCCTAACCCCTGGGCCTCTTGGGGGGTCCAAAAAGCATTTTTTAAAGAATTTCGGCTCTAAACGCATTGGATCCACAACTCCCGCCGGAAAAAAAAAACAAAGCGCAGGCTTCTGGGCTTCATTTAATATAGGCCCCCGGGTGGGCCAGGTCCCAAGGGCATGTGTAAATAAGTAGGAGGGGGGTGCACGGGGGCCCCCCTCCTAGAATGCCTACAGCCCCGGGGTTCCCCACCTCCCCGGGGTATCTTTCTATATTTATGTGGGGGTTGCTTTTGCGACAACCCCCGTGCCCTTGGGACTGCCACCTCACCAGGGCTAATGTTTTAATGATGCCCTGGGGACTGCCACCTCCCCGGGGCTAAACAGAATAGAAATGCAGGGGGACCGCTCGGCCCCCTGCTGCCCTGGGGAGCGGCATATTTAGCAGCTTCCTGGGTCTCAAAGCAATGCTGGCTGATGCAGAAGGCGGGGAGCTGGCAGAGACAGCGGGGGTCTTCAGACTTCCCCCACGGTCCCCCGTTTTAAATGTGGGTGCCCTCCATGGGACCAGGCACCCACACTACATGCTGGGCCCCGGGGGTGGTGTCCCCGGAGCTGAAATCAGCCTGGGAGGGGGGCCGCACGGCCCCCTCCCATGTTTAAAAAAAAAAAAAAAAATGAAATAAAATGGTGCAGGCACTGGGGGATAGGGCCCCCGGGGCCGAAAATGGCCCAGGAGGGGGGCCACTCGTCCCCCCCTTCCTTTAATTAAATAAAAAAAGAAAAGGCCAGGCCCCGGAGGATGGGGTCCCCGGGACTGAAAATGGCCCCCTTTCTTTATTTACAAAATATAAAATAGTAAAACAAGAAAAGGCCAGGCCCCGGAGGATGGGGTCCCCGGGACTGAAAATGGCCCCCTTTCTTTATTTACAAAATATAAAATAATAAAAAAAGAAAGGCCGGGCCCCGGGGGATAGCGTCCCCATGGGTGAAATCGGCCTGGGAGGGGGGCCGCACAGCCCCACCTCCCTTTGTTTGTTTGTTTTTAAAAAGAATTTTAAAAGGGGCAGGCCCTGGGGTGGAGTCCCCAGGACCCAAAATGGCCAAGGGAAAGGGGGCCACTCAGCCCCCTTCCTAAAAAAAAGAGAAAAAAAAGCCGGCAACTGGCCAGAGGCCCCACCCCCTTTCTCCATCACTCTGCAAAAGTGCATTCTGGGGAGCTGCTGGTTTGGGGATGAAGTCCCCTTGGCTGCTTAGGGTCCTTAGGGGCCAAGTAGGCCTCCTGTTACCTCCAATAAGCCCCACACAGGGGGATTGCTGAGAGGTGGTTGGAGGTCACACCCCCTTTCTCCATCACTCCGCAAACGTGCCTCTTGATGAAGTGCTGGTGGGCGGATGAGGCCCCCTTGCCTCCTGAGGGCTTCAAGACTAAAGCGGACTTCTTCCCCCAAGCATAAGTGTGTCTGGAGACGCAATTGCAGAGTGGTGGAGAAAGGGGATGTGGCCTTTGACAACCTCTCAGCAAACAAGCTATGTGGGTCTTACTGGAGGTAACAGGAGGGCTAGTTGGCTCCCAAGGACACTCAAGAGTGTAGGGGACTTCATCCCCCAACTAACACGCCCAACTAACAGTGCATCAGGAGGCGTGTTTGCAAAGTGGTGGAGAAAGGGGGCAGGGCCACCAAAAACCTCTTAGCAAACCCACTGTGTGGGGCTTGCTGGAGGTAACAGGAGAGGTGGTTGGCCCCCAAGAACCCCCAATAGCCAAGGGGAATTTTGACCGCTATAGTAGTGTGCCAGGAGGCGTGTTTTCAGAGTGGTGGAGAAAGGGGGCGTGTCCTGTTACCATATCATAGCAATGCTACTGTGTGGGACTTACTGGAGGTAACAGGAGGGGTAGATGGCCCCCAATGACATCCTTGGAGGCCAACTACCCCTCCTGTTATCTCCAATAAGTCGCACACAGCGGGATTGCTAAGGGATCTTTGGAGGCCACGTGCCCTTTCTTCACCAGTCTGCAAGCGCGGCTTGTGGTGCACTACTGGTTGGGGCATGAAGTCCACTTTACTCCTGAGGGACCGTGGGGTCAAAAAGCCCTTCTGGTACCTCTTGTAAGTCCTACACAGTGGGATTCATGAGAGCTAGTCAGAGGCCCTGTCCCCTTTCTCCACCACTCTGCAAACGTGACTACTAGTTAAATTCACTGAAAAAAACAAAGGTTACAGGGATATTATAGTTAGACATTAGCATTTAAAAAACCTTGGAAATTCACACAAAAAAACAAAGGTTACAGAGACGTTATAGTTAGGCTCAGGTGTCACTCGTACAAAACCAGAGAAATTCAGCCATTATATTTTGTGAGCTAACTATAACTCATGCCCCCACAATACACTGCTCATGACCTCACATATTACATCACTCATGACATGGTCAGTGACATTACTGATGAAAGCACTGATGACATCAGCCACAGAATCTCTGGCACACCCACTCACACCCCAATATAACCTTTCATACACCCACTCCAACTTCCACACTACCATTCTCAAAACCATTGACACACCCATACCAGTACTTACACACTCACTCACTGATTCATAGGTCTACACACACATCCACTTAGTCACCCATACAGCCCCTCATACACCAACTCACTCAATAATACAGCCATTGATATATCCACTCACACCAATACAGCTACTCACACACTGTCAGTCACCCATAGAGCTACTCACACACCTACTCACTCACCCATAGAGTCAATCCCACAGACACTTATTCACCTATGCAGTTATACACACACACACCCACTCACTTATTCATCCAGATACTAACTCATACTCACTCACTTATACAGTCACTGACACAAGCACATACTCACCCATACAGCCACTATCACAATCACTCCCTCACACATACAGTCACTCACAGTGCTTTAAATGGAAAAAAATAAGTGCAGGTACTCATCAAATTGAGATGTGGACTAGGGGGTGGGAGTTGGGGGCGGGGCTACAAGCAGTGCTATGGGACCCGGCCAGGGGCACACATTTAATTTGATTTGAGATTTAATTGGTGTGCCAATGTGCATAATTATACTAAAGCATTTCTGGTATATTTTGAGTATTCCTTTCTCCTTATACGTACAAAAGGATACATTTATTATTAAAGTGGGCTTCTCGTGGTTCAACACCTAAATCACATATGACTTGCACAAGATATTTTCCTTAACATTTTTTGGAAACATTTAACTATGTTTACCCCTCTTGTTTTATTGCCACGTAGCAAAAATTGCCCAGCACCTCCTAGATGGCACAGCCTTGCCTCAAAGCTCCTTACCTGCTGCAAAGTCTGATTGGGCAAGCTGTTGAAAGCTTGACCCAGGATGCCTGGCTCTGGCTCAGTTCCAGGTCCTCTTGCACTCTCAAGCCAAAAATTAATTGAACTCTGATGGTGCATCTGCCTGCCAATCAAACTCTAATCTCATGTGCAATGAATAAAGACAAAATTGTGACCTTTATTGTAATACAGGAGATAAAGAAAGATATAGCCTCATAGCAGCTGAATTGCACAAGGGGAAAGCAGAAATTCTAGGATCAATCCCAGCTTCCCCACATGACCAAATTGTGTGATCATAGACAAATATTTTAACTTACCAACCTTCTTTTTGTTCATTAGCACATATAATAGAATATTCAAATGCATGAGGATGTGTGCTGTACAATTACATATTGTTAGATTTAATACGCTATAATTTTGCTTCATTCATGAAAAGAAAATAGTCCATATATAATATACACCTGAAAAGTGACTCACTTCCTAGATTACTAATGGCATTGTTGTCACGGTGGGATGCACCAAGGTGAAATGCTTCCACATGATAAAAATACACTTATTTTAATGGCAATGTTTTCAAGGCTCGACTTATGCACAGGCTTTTAAGGCCAAGCCAGACTTCCTGGTTCGACTCTGACTGGGCTCTCCTGGGTAATTTGTTGGTTCACCCACCTATACCCCTCCCAGAGCCCCCTCATTAACCCAAGAGAAAACGGGCTCCAAAAAACAAAATTCAATCATGTTGAAACACTGCGGAGAAAGCAGATCTGTACTGAAGAGAGAGAGTGGCTTAGCACATGCTACAAGCAAACCCTTTCACATGTGCTTCTTGAGCAGAGTGTGGTAATGCAGGGCTTGTTGGACTTGCAACTATCTATCTGCCATGTTGGACACTGCAGACAACACTCACTCATGCAAGAGCACGCACAGGGACATTTGTGCATGCACCCGGGGCATTTAGTACATGTGTTTTAGAAACACTTACATTAGCTGCTGTCCACATTACTAAACCTTGATTCCATCAGCTGCACTACAGCCTCACTGTCACCACCTTCCTCCTCACTCTGGCTCCAAACAAGTGCTGCCCTACTCTGCTATGCCAGCAGGAAGCCTTCTCTCCGATTTCCCAAGAGTCAGAAGATATGCCTCTTAGCAGGCCCTGGTCGCACACCTACTGTGCTATTGACTCCACAGTGCCTGAGTGGACACTGTGTCAGTAATCACAGTGTGAGTCGGTGCCCCTCCCAAACCTCCTGCCAGCTCGAATGGATGCCTGGGGGCCGCCGCCGCTCAATTAGCACATTGTGAGGGTAGATTAGCACTCGATCATCAGAGTGCTTCACAAAAACTGACGGACTTCGGCTCTGTGCTGCGCTGCTTTTTGTACATGCCAATTTTACTGAGCTTGCCTTGCTGCCTCATGAGTACCGGTACTCTCTTTGAACAAGGAGAAGTTCTGGTACTCAAGCGCAGAAAACTTAGAAGTGCTGGTACTTAGTACCGGCCCATTTAAAGCACTGGTCACTCATAAAGTCCAACACTCACCTATACTGCCTTTTACATATGCATTTACTCACCCATATACCACTGACACATCCATTCACTCACTGACAGCCATACACACACTCAATCACCCATACTGCTCTTCACATACACGCTCACTAACCCATACAGCCCCTGACACACCCACTCACTCATCCATACAGGCAGTCACATACCCCCTCACCTACCCAAACAGACACTCATACACCCATCCAGGTACTCAGACAACCAATCAATCACTCATACAGCCACTCACATACCCACTCACCAACCCAGACAGCCACTTAGACACCAACTGACAGACTGATACAGACATTCACACAACCTAGTCACTCACCCATACTTTCACTGAGACACCTAATCACTCACGTATACAGTCAGTCATGCACCCACTGCATCATTCATACTGGCACTCATACACCCACTGATTCACCAATATACCTTGATATATATATTTGACACTCATACACTTTTTAAAAACACTCACAGTCACTGGATGATGTCATTTGAGATGTCATCAGTGATGTCCTGAGTGATGTAATATGTGAGGTCATAAGCAGTGCATTGCTGGGGCATGAGTTATAATTAGCTTAGCTAACTATATCTGATGAATTCCTCTGGTTTTGTACGAGTGAAACCTGAGCCTAACTATAGCGTCTCTAACCTTTGTTTTTTTCAGTTAATTTCTAAGAGTTTTTAAATGAAATTTTATGGCCCGGGGATCCCATCCCCCAGGGCCTGCCCCTCTTTTTCTTTTAAAAACAATGGAGGGAGGACTTCGTCCCCTGGGGCCTGGCCTGTAGTGTGGGTGCCCAGGTCCCAGCCAGGGAACCCACTTTAGAATCATGGGGGGCCACGGGGGAGCCTGCCGGCTCTCCACCTCCTGCAGGAGCTGGCATTGCTTTGGGACCCAGGGAGCTGCTCTCTGGGTTCCAAAGGAAATTGCTGTTTTCCTGCTCGCTTCACAGTGAGCAGGGAAACAGACACTTGCTCTGCTTTCATCAAGCGAGAGCATTTTGTGCTCTGGTTTGCTGAAAGCAGAGCAGTTGTTTGCTATAGCATGTCGGGAGCAGTGCTCCCACCAAGCCATAGCAAACTGCAATGTCCCGGGGGTGGCCATGGGGGGTGGCGGTAACCAGGACTATGTAGGGCTTCTGGAGGGGGCTGTGCAGCCCCCGCCTGTGTTGAAATTTTCCCTGTGGAGGTTGTGGTCCGTGAGTCCACAACAGACCCGCTTCATTATTTGATTTGTGCCACAGGGGGGCCAGAGCACTTCACGTCTTACTATTTTGTTATAGCCTCAGGAAGGTGGCGGTCCCCGGGGCAGGGGGGGAGGCCGTAGGGCCTCCCCCGCATTATTTTATCTGTACATCTCTGCCCCAGGAATGTGGCGGTCCCCAGGTCAGCAGGGGGTGAGCAGGACCCCCCACATTTGTATAAAATAATGCCCTGGGAAGCTGGCGATCCATGGGCAGCGGGGGAGCCGCGAGGCTCCTCCGCATAAAATTAAGTTACTGCTCCGGGGAGGTGGCGGTCCCCGGGGCTTTGGATAGCCCAAGGAGGGGGACCCCATATACCCCCTCCCGCATTTGCATAATGTCCCCAGGACCTGGCTCACCAGAGGGCCTATAGTAAATGAAGCGCGGGAGACTGTGCTTCGTTTTTTTTTTATTTGCCGCAGATTTAAGGATCCACCCACAAGTCCATGGCAACCTTATACAAATAATGCTTTTAACCCCCGGGCGGGTCCCTGAGGAACCACCTCCTACCTGATCTGGGGGCTCAGGGTATTGCTTCCCTGCCCCCTTTTCTTTTCTTTTTTAATTTTTTTCTGGGACTCGGCTTTAAGCCAAGTCCAAAGATGGCTGCCAATACTTCCTGGTTGAAGTGTTGGCAATACTTCCTGGTTGAAGTGTTGGCAGCCAATCAAATATTTGTAGGATCCGCGAGTCCACTGCAAGGACAAGCGTCCCCAGATATCTATATTTTTTAAACTTTAATTTCTCTAAAGCTACTGAATGAATTTACACCAAATCACAAAAAGCACGCTTTCTGGACCAACATCTAGCTTTCTGCCAAATTTGGTGAAATTCCGTTCGGCAGTTAGGGATGTAGCCATGTTCAAAAAATGAAAAATCCCCATAGACATAACATAGGGAAAACGCGTTTTGGGTGTCCCTTTTTTCTCAGCCTCCGCTTGATGGATCACCCCGGAACTTTCAATACAGCAGCTGAACCACATGGGGAAGGTTTTGTGCAAACTTCATGGAGATTCGTCAAGCGGGGCCAAAGTTATTGGCAAAACAAATAACACTTTTCCTATGGAAACTTTGGTCCTAACTATAACTACCTACTGGTGACCGCCAGTCAATCAATCAATCATGTCACTTATAAAGCGCACTACATACCCGCGAGGGTCTCAAGGCGCTGGGGGAAGAGGGGGGTGATGCTGCTACTGATCGAAGAGCCAGGTCTTGAGGAGTCTTCTGAAGGCCAGTAGGTCTTGGGTCTGCCGAAGGTTGGTGGGGAGGGTGTTCCAGGTCTTGGCGGCGAGGTGGGAGAAGGATCTGCCACCGGCGGTCGTTTTCCGGATGCGGGAGACTGGCGAGGGCGAGGCTGGTGGAGCAGAGCTGGCGGGTGGGGCTGTAGAAGCTGAGTCGTCTGTTGAGGTAGGCTGGTCCGGAGTTGTGGAGTGCTTTGTGTGCGTGGGTGAGGAGCTTGAAGGTTATCCTCTTGTTGACAGGGAGCCAGTGCAGGTCTCTCAGGTGGGGTGTGATGTGGCTGCATCGGGGGATGTCGAGGATAAGACGTGCAGAGGCGTTCTGGATGCGTTGCAGCCGTCTCAGGAGCTTAGCCGTCGTTCCTGCGTAGAGGGCGTTTCCGTAGTCCAGCCTGCTGGTGACGAGGGCCTGGGTGACTGTTTTTCTTGTTTCGGTGGGGATCCACTTGAAGATCCTGTGGAGCATTCGGAGGCTGTTGAAGCAGGATGAGGAAACGGCGTTGACCTGCTTAGTCATGGAGAGGGTGGGGTCGAGGATGACCCCTAGGTTGCGTGCGTGGTCGGTGGCTGTCGGGGCTGTTCCCAGTGATGTCGGCCACCAGGAGTCGTCCCATGCTGAAGGGTTGGAACCAAGGATGAGGACCTCCGTCTTGTCCGAGTTCAGCTTCAGGCGGCTGGTCCTCATCCATTCGGCGACGGCCTTCATTCCTTCGTGGAGGTGGGCTTTGGCGGTGTGAGGGTCTTTGGTGAGGGAGAGGATCAGCTGGGTGTCGTCGGCATAGGAGATGATGTTGAGGTTGTGCTGTTGGGCGACGTGGGCGAGGGGTGCCATGTAGATGTTGAACAGCGTTGGGCTGAGGGAGGAGCCTTGGGGTATGCCGCAGATGATCTTGGTGGCTTTGGATCAGAAGGGGGCGAGGCGGACGCTTTGTGTTCTGCCGGAGAGGAAGGATGTGGTCCAGTCCAGGGCCTTCTCTTGGATCCCGGCGTCGTGAAGGCGTGTTCGTAGTGTGTGGTGGCAGACCGTGTCGAAGGCGGCTGATAGGTCCAGGAGGATGAGGGCTGCTGTTTCTCCGTTGTCTAGCAGGGTCCTGATGTCATCGGTGGCGGCGATGAGGGCGGTTTCGGTGCTGTGGTTGCTGCGGAAGCCGGACTGGGAAGGGTCCAGGATGTTGTTCTCCTCGAGGTAGCGGGTCAGTTGTTTGTTGACGATTTTCTCGGTGACCTTCGCGGGGAACGGGAGCAGAGAGAGGGTCGGAAGTTCTTGAGGTCCTTGGGGTCTGCCTTGGGTTGCTTGAGTAAGGCGGTGATCTCGGCGTGCTTTCAGCTTTCCGGGAAGGTTGCTGTCTCGAAGGAGATGTTGATTATTTTCCGGAGATGGGGCGCGATGGCTGTACTGGCTTTGTTGAAGACGTGGTGAGGGCACGGGTCTAGCGGTGAGCCGGAGTTGATGGTGTTCATGATCTCGCTGGTGTCCTCGTCGTTGATGTTGGTCCAGGAGAGCAGGCGGTTGGTGGTTGTGGGGGCAGTGGTCTCGGTGGTTGCCGGGTCGGTCGTGGTGTTGAAGCTGTCGTGGATGTCGGCGATTTTGCGATGGAAGAAGGTGGCCAGTGAGTCGCACAGGTCTCGCGACGGCGGGATGTCGTTGGTGTTGGAGCTGGGGTTGGAGAGTTCCTTCACGATGTTGAAGAGCTCTTTGCTGTTGTGTGCGTTGTTGTCTAGGCGGTCTTTGAGTGAAGCCCTTTTGGCGGATCTGATGAGGTGATGGTGACTGCGGGTGGCGCTCTTGTGGGCGGCATAGCTGCACGCTGTCCGTTCGTGGAGCCAGATCTTCTCCAGTTTTCGGCATGTTCGTTTGGAGGCCTGGAGGTCTTCGGTGAACCAGGTGGCTTTCTTGCTGGTGTGGCTGTTGGGCAGATTCTTGAGCGGGGCGAGGGTGTTGGAGCAGTCGTTGATCCACTGTCTGAGGTTGCGGGCGGCGGTGTCGGGGTCGGAGGGTTCCGCGGGTGGGCTCAGGGCGAGGGTTGTGGTTAGCTGGTCTTCGGTGACTCTGCTCCAGCAGCGGCGAGGCATTTGTTCGGTGCGGTGGTGCGTGGTGGGCTTCCTGTAGGTGAAGTGGATGCAGTGGTGGTCAGTCCAGTGGGGTTCGGAGGTGTGGTTGAAGGAGACGTGTGGGCTTGCGGAAAAGATGGAGTCTAGCGTGTGGCCGGCGGCGTAGGTGGGTGTAGTCACGAGCTGTCTGAGTCCGAGGGTGGCGAGGTTGTCGATCAGGGTGGTGGAGTTGGTGTCCTTGTTGTTCTCGAGGTGGAAGTTCAGGTCCCCGAGGAGGATGTAGTCCGTGGAGGCGATGGCGTGTGTGCTGATGAAGTCAGCGATAGAATCGCTGAACTGTGGTCGGGGTCCGGGGGGTCTGTAGATGAGGGTTCCTCTGAGGGTGGAGTTGGGATCGGTGTGGATCTGGAAGTGCATGTGTTCGGCGGTGCTGAGGGTGTCGTCGGTGTTGGTTGAGACTCTGAGGGTGTTCCTGTGGACGATGGCGATGCCTCCTCCGACTCCGTTGGTGCGGTCCCTGCGGGTGATCTTGTAGCCGTCCGGGATGGCAATGGCGATGTCGGGGGCTGAAGCGGTATTCAGCCAGGTCTCCGTCAGGAATGCGACGTCTGGGGAGGTTGAGTCGAGAAGGTCCCAGAGTTCGATGGCGTGTTTGCGGGCGGAGCGGGTGTTGAGGAGGATGCATCTGAGGTAGTTGGGTTCTTTCCTGGGCGGTGGTTTGGCGGGGCGGGTGCTGGCGAAGCTGCAGTTCCGGCAGGTGAAGGGCCCTTGGGTGCGCTTTCGGGGTGGCCCGGTAGCAGGCGTGATCTTTTCCGGGGTTGAGTGCGTGGAGGGTGCTGGCGTCGTATCGGCGTCTGTTGATGTGGCGGGCGCGGGGGATGCCCGGACCAGGGGTTCTGGCGCTGGGCGCGGTCCCGGCGCGCCCGCTGCGCATGTCCGCTGCGCGGCCGCCCAGCGGCCGCCATAAATGGGGAGGTGGGAGGGAGGAGCAGGGAATGGGGCAGCGAATGGGCAGTGAGGGGGCGGGGCCGCAGGGGCGCAGCGGCGGGAAACAGGCACGGAAAGGAAAAAACGAGCACAATCAGGGCAGCAAGGGGGCACAGAAAGGAAAAAACTAGCACAATCAGGGCAGCAAGGGGGCACAGAAAGGAAAAAACAAGCACAATCAGGGCAGCAAGGGGGCACAGAAAGGAAAAACGAGCACAATCAGGGCAGCAAGGGGGCATAGAAAGGAAAAAAACGAGCACAATCAGGGCAGCAAGGGGGCACAGAAAGGAAAAAACGAGCACAATCAGGGCAGCAAGGGCGCACAGAAAGGAAAAAACGAGCACAATCAGGGCAGCAAGGGGGCACAGAAAGGACAAAACAAGCACAATAAGGGCAGCAAGGGGGCACAGAAGGAAAAAACGAGCACAATCAGGGGCAGCAGCAGGGCACACAGACGGAGCTGTGTGGTGGGGAGCGACCTACCAGTCAAGGTCAGGGGTCGCTCTCTTCACCACGCAGCAATACGTAACTGAACGAAGTAATACGGAT
>CAWUFW010030173.1:0-17719 GCA_963921515.1 Calotriton arnoldi
GACGGCCATTTCTGTCCGCGGCTTGGCCACGCCCCCTTGTCTTTGGCCATTTCATTTACGGTTTGGACATCTGCTTTGGAACTTTCATTTGTAGATTTTTCTTGAACTGTTTTTTTAAAACGCAACTATCTCCTGGACCACCATTACGCCATATCTCATTTTCAGTCCACCTTCTTCTTCCTTCCCTTAAAATTTACATTTAAATTAAATATCTGTGTACTGCAACTATAGTTTGTTTCATTGTTCCTTGCATGTGCCCTGTATGAGAATGCCTGTTGATGTTGGTGTGAAAGGTTGGGTCTGACCATTCATGAGTAAACATATTGCACATTATATGTAAGAATACCTGTGCACCACATATGTGGAAAGGCATATATCTTTGAGTTCAGGCATTTTATTGTGAAAGAAAGTAGAGGTGGGTAAGTGTCCATATCCTTAAGTTGGTTAAATATATACATACAAGTAGTGGAGGAACCATATGTGATAGGTTAGTGATTTCAAGTGTTGATTAACATGTTCAAGATGGGGGGGTTTGCTTCCATATTTATGGGTGAAGGAGAAAAGCTCATTTGCCTGGCTCTGTTAAAGACAGGACGCCAAGGATAATCTTTTAGTTGTAATTTATATTGCTTGAGGTAAGGCCAACTCTCTTCAGTAGCCACTTTGACATCCACGATATAGTATAATACAGAGGAAGCACATGGAAAAAGCTGAAAGGCAAAAAACTCCTGGCAAGTTTTGTGAAGGTTCCAAACTCGTGGATAATAGGCGAAGAAAGAGGAAGGTCCAGATACAAGACAGTAGCAAACAAAGCTCAACAGTATCTGGAGACAGTACTGTGGCTTAAGATCCAAGGCAGGGCTGTAGATAAGTAACCAGGCAACTGTAAAGAAATCCATGGTCTGGCTGAAAAAAACAAGGGCCAAAAACAGCTAGAGAAGGAAACAGCGAGCCCACCAAAAATACTTCATCTAAGGAACTGCATCAGAGGTGCTGCGGTCATGTTGGATAGGTCCTGCTTAAAGAATTGCAGGCATGGCAGATGGCACAAGGCTCCATCCCCATCTCCAGCTGACTGGAAGACCCACCACGATGGCCCTCTTAGTCTTTACGTTGTCCCAGGTACCTCTTCGGGGCACAGGATGGCCTAACACAGCAACCCCAGAATGCACACAGAGCTGTGTGAGACAATGAGAAACCAACCGTTTTATCAGACGCCTGAGCTGCCCCCTGCAACATTCCAATCGGGAACTCAAAGAGACAGCTCCTCCACCACAGGTGAGTGCAGACTAAGAAATTCCTGAGGCAGGCTCTCACGTAGAGCCCCCAACCCCTCCCTGCACTGCAACTGAATTCCGTAACAGCATACCTCATTCGCAGAGCAATGGGCCTGACCAGTAAGGAATGAAGCATGGACAGAAGAGGCATCAACACAAGAACAATCACTAGGTCAGTAACCTTTCCAGTCCACAAAAAATTGAAGGTGGCATCTAAAATAGCAGAAGACACAAATTTCTTGAACATCATTCTTGAGTTGTCCATCAAGAATTACGGGAGGCAGAGACATAGGACCCTCTTGAAAACAATCTTTGATGTCATGTTTTAATTGAGATACATGAAAAGTTTGATGCATTTTCCATGTGGATGGAAGAGGAAGTCAGAAGGCAACACGATTGATTTGTTTCACAATAGGAAACGCTCTAGAGAAATGTGGCCATAAGTTGACAATTAACTGGTGAGCTTTTAGGAACTTGGAAAACAACCAGAACTTATCTCCAACATGCAGGTCTAGGCGAGGTCTTCTGTGTCTATCAGGTGAATCATTTGTGGTATTTTTGGACAGTTGCAAGTTGGACAGTGCAAGTTTAATTTGTTCTTGAATATGTTCCAGGCAATCTGAAGTAGCTTGGACAACAGGATCAAGGTGTATCAGGAAATATGCGTGGATTGAATCTCAGAAGACAATAGAAAGGGGATACTTTAGTTACAGAATGAATAACATTAATATAAGTAAATTCTGGACAGATAAGTGACCAATCATTTTCAGTTGTAGTACATAAACACTGTAAGACATAGAATATTGTTTGTGGCCCAGGATTGCTATTTCAGTTTTTCCTTCGGACAGAGGATGATACTCCGGGGACAAGTTCCATTTTCACTAAACATTCATGATCAGCCTTCCAGAATCTTCAATAATATTCAGTACCTCTCTCTGAAACTATTCTGTTTGGCAACTCGCAGGGGCAAAAAACAGCCACGATGAACCCATTAGCCATAAAGGAAGCTGAGGGAATGGTCTTGAAAGGTGAGAAGTGTGCCATTTTAGAAAACATACCACGTGGACCATTATTACTCGATATCCCTTTGATGGTGGTAGAACCACGATAAAATCGACAGAAATTGTATGCCAAAGTTTGGGGGCCAACGGTTAGGGCTGTTTGTAGCCAAAGGGCTTACTATGTATGGATTTTCCTTGTGGTCTTATAGGGCATGCCTGACTGTACTTTAGTACTTCTGCTTGAACAGAAGGCGACCAGAAAGACTGAGGGGCCGATTCACAGAATTAATCTGAGATAAAATCCTAAACTTACGACTTTCGGTATTCACAAAAGGCATTTAGTAGTAGTAAAGTTAGGAGTCCTAACTTTACTACTACTAAATGCCTTCTGTGAATACCAAAAGTAGTAAGTTTTGGAATTTATCTCAGATTAGTTCTGTGAATCGGCCCCTGAATGACCAAATCCAGGATGAGGTTTGTACCCCTATTGCCTGCCAAAGCAGAATCATTGAACATTCATAACACTTTTTCCTGTAACTCTGATGTAGGGATGAAAAGTGCTTATTGTGAGACATATAGTTTCTGCTGACTGGATAATGGAGTCTTTTTAATCATTCGCTCCATGTCATCTGGATCTGTTTATACCTATTCATATGTAGCTGTTTGTAGAAAATTGCAAGATTCCTATGACTTAATGAGGAAAAAGAAGTGAATTAGTGTACTATATTTCTTGATTCCGAAATACACATGATGTGAAAGTCATATTGTGCAAAAAAGAAATTAAGCGCCTTTATGACTGTTTTTACATTGGAATTTTTGTAGGAGCTATGCGTTTATTTCGATTGTTTAGACCCCAGTGTTTCATTTTCAACAGTCCTTTCTCTAGCACTGAGGAGTTGCATTCACAGGCTATAAAAACATGGAGTAGACAAAATATTGGATGCTCCAGACTGTCATCTTCTTGTTTCTGCAGAAAAATTGTTGCCAATGCTTTTTCGGATGGCTTTGTCCATGATGAAATAGTTGGAAGGGTCTCGCTGTCTCCGTGTGGTAGTCTGAGTGATCTAGCCTTTTCAAGTTTTTAAACTTGGGAAGGCTTTATCAGCTTACCTGATCTAGTGGAAATACTTTTGTAGATTTTCTTTTCCCAAAATATTGTTTCTAATAATTCCAAAGTGAGATGATCCAAGATAATAATTTCCAAGGACCGTCAGAGACTCTTCACCTTCGAACAAAAAGATACGTAAGCCAAGCATCAATTGTTGCAATGCACGCATTAATATCAATAAATGGTGGTGTACCTCTTCTCCCAGAAGTATCTCACCATAATCACACTGTGTGCATTATTCAGAACCACATCTTACCCCACAGGGAAACAAGAAGTATACCACACTAAGAGTGTTTTTCACAGTCATTCAAAGGCGTGAAATCCTAGAGTGCAAATGCTTACCCTTGATGTGCTTTCAGTAACTCTCAGTGGAAGTCTGCTCACCACTGGTTCAATACATGCACCAGGCCATGACCCTGGATTGGGGTCTTGGCTTCCAGGGACTCAGGGCATGTTTCCTCACAACCACTCAGTCTGATTGCTTACTGGTCGATGTCTCTTATTTTCCACACCTCCTCCTCTGCTCTCATCTTCTCATTCCTCTGTTGTGCCTGTTTGCTCCTTCTTCTGCACCTCTTCCAATTTTCCTGTCTGCTTATTGATTGGTAATACCTCTGCTGCTCCATTTGCATCTTTCTCCGCACTCCCTCTGCTGCTCCCATGGGTTCTTGGCTCCGTACTTCCACCGCTGTTCAAGTCTGCCCCGGGTGCTGCGCCTCTTCCGCTGTTCTTTGTCTTCAATTCTCTCGCTCTTGAACAACATCTGCCCTACTCTTGACCATGGCTGTTACCTCCAACCCACAGGTAGGTAAAAAACAAATGAATGCCCACGGAGTATCACTAGCAACATTGCAAACCAGTGTTAGCCCAACGAAGCTTCCAATTGATGTCAATCTCTGAAAAGGCATCATTGTGCTGATGGTATGTCACCGACTGAGAATGTCTGATAAGTATTCGTAATGTACAACTGTGTACCTCTCATGTCTTGTAATGTCAGTGTTCTTTCTGTTGCATTTGAGTGTCATGTCAGTAAATGTACCAGTGTGAAATGCCACATCCACCTAACCAACTAATGGAAATGGCTTCATTGTTCCAGGTTTGGTCTACAGGACACCCCACACTTGCGATTTACCAATGAAACATACCAAATCCATTCACCCCATTGTCAACGTCATGCCACATAGCTTGCTTCTCTTCTCCACTGAGAGTGTATTTCACCATGGTGGTCAATATCAAAGTTCACCATAATGTCGGCCTTCTCAGTGAAGTGCCTCTTCCTCTTGAATGGGATGGTCTTCATCTTCTGTGACGTAGAAGCAGCCTGGGTCCAAAATGCAGGGCAGCAGAAGAGGAACAGGTCATGACCCTGTGTGTAGCTTATATTTATGTGCTTTAGGTTCTTATTGCTACCTGCTGTTTGTGATTGCAGTCAGGCGTGTGTGTATATTTCTATTTCCCCATTCAGAATAGGACGCAGCATATGTGTATCCTGAGTATCATTGCTACATCAGGGTCCGTATTATTCATACGGTGCACTTTCCCTGTTTGCACCATGGTGCACCTTTCAAAAGGTGCACTGGGTGCAAACGGGGACAGTGAGCTGTATAACAAAGAATGTGATGCAGCCATGAACTCGCATTTGAGTGAAATATGGAGTGACTGCTTTACAGCCGCTCCGTGTTTCAGAGCGCTGGTGGCAACCCACCTGCATTTTAGAGAGAGGGCAGAGATCCTGTGTGCCTGGAGGGAGAGGTCTGGGGTATCCATAGGACCCCCTTCCTTCTCTCCGGAGGCCTGCCTTTAGGAGGTGTATTGAAAGTGCACCACCTTTTTGTGGCACACTTTCAGTGCTCCTCCTACGGGCATGTTTACCTGTGTGCCCGCCTCCATAACATGGCGCAAGCACAGAGGCAAACTGATTCCCTCATTTACATGGTGCCACACCCCCATGAAAATGAGGGAACTCCCTCTCATGACAGCGCTGGTGCTTCATGTGCACCAGCATTATCAGTATTACAGAATTGGACGCACAAGAGTCTGCAGCCCCTTTTGTAATACCATTGTGCCCTGGGCGCTCACAAAGCAGGCTCACACGCCCTTTGCACACCAAGGGCACAATGTAGGATATGGCCGCTGGTAGTTAAAAAAACATATTTGTACAGATCGCCAACAATTATCAAGTAAATCGTGCCAATTCTGAGTAGTTTGCAGTAAAAGTTTCATACTACAAAACACTCAGTTGCTGCTATTACAGCAGAAGTAGACTTTCTCCAGTAGGTACAAGAACTGTCAGAGGGCATCCTGGTTGTCGGGCTAACCATTCAAGATATATTTCTGGGATTTTTCCTGGACTCACACCTAGCCACTAAAAAATCCAGTCTGTAAGTTAAAGATCTATATTTTTTTTAACTCACCCTACTAAAGTTTATAAAACATACCTTCCCAAGAAACAACTTTCAGAAAATTATAGTAGCTTTTGTTCCATCCTGCATAGATTATGGCAAAGCGGCTGGTCAAAGTCTCCCAAAAAAGCACTGTGACCTCTTTGAAGGATCCAAATGCAGCATCCGTGTTAATCATTTCCCTGAACTGTTATTATATATCTGTCTATATATCATGTATCTGATTTAAGAACTGAATGTTCAAATCAGATATGGGGTACCAGGGTGCACTTTAGAGCACTGGTTGTCAGAGACACAAACTAATAAGCCATAGGTTTTAAATACACTTTTAATGGGGAACTAATGAACTACTTCCATACTTCATGGTCTCTGGAGAGAGTGATTTTGCAGTGTCAGTTTAAAATTAGGGTTGCCTGTCTTTTTACTTTTCTTTTCAAAATATCTTTAGTTTAATTTGAAAGATTTTAGCTCAGGTGTCAGTCCAACCAGCTTTCTGACATTGATGGGTGGTTGTGGTGGTGTTCATTGGAATGATGTTGCCAAGGAATAATGTAAACCAATGCTGGAACTGTAGAACTGAAATCGCTGTGTTGTTAAATAAGGAAAAGATAGTATGGCATAGAAAGTGTGAAGGTTCAAGTTTTCCTTGCTTTAGCTGTGGTTTTAGGGATTGTGCCAGTATCCTCGGTTCAAGAAGGTGAGATGGGCAAGCTGAACAGACCTATTAACGTATTCACACCAGGTTTTTGGTCAACTTGATGAGGCTACAAGAGGTAAATATTGAGTCAAGTCTATACTTAGCTGTGTGATTGGGACCAGAGACCAATTGAGTGAGATTCAGTGATTCCAGGTTGGTTAGTAGCCATTTGGCTATGGAAAATTCAGGTTTGACAAACCAGGTATTGAAGTCCACAAGCAAGCAGAGGTTGAGATGCTATAGAGTTAAGTCGGAGACTAAGGGGCCGATTCCGATCTCGGTCGGAGGCGCACCCAATACCATTCGGTCGGGAAAAAAGCCATGCGAATGCCTGTTTCCCGACCGATCCGTACAGCACACCGAACGAGTAAGTACGATGCGCACAACAGCACAGAATCCGGCCGAGCCGTACTCACCCAATACAGGTCCTGTTCTCCGACCGAGGCGAATCCGGAAACGCAGAATCGAGTCGCACGGAAGGGAAAATGCAGCTCCGTCCGGCCGAACAAGTACGATGCGCTTCCCGTACGCGCCGAACCCGTCGCTACGCACGGCACGTCAAAGCATCCGGGAGAGGCGCACATAAGCTCCGATTCGCGCCACAACACAATCCACGGCTACGAGACGAACACGCCAGCGACGAGGACGACGCGAAGCGACGAGAAGGACGAACGACACGAACCAACCATGAATCCCTTCGTCCCGATCATACCAATATTCTACATTTACTACCGGAACAGGCACGGACGCGTACGGCGCAGAAGGTAAGTCAGACACCAACCACAAAACACATATAACACGTACACGACACATCACACACACCCAGAGGGATGCAGAATATACTTACACCAGCAACAGCAGCACCATAGGGGCGGGATGCCCATCACCAATGCCACATATGCACACAGGGGCCTGAATGCGCACCACCACCCCTACCCAGGGGGGCCGGATGCCAACCACCACAACCACCCTTAGCCAGGGGGTGCCAGATGCCCACCACCACTACCACCCTTACCCAGGGGGCTGGATGCCTACCACTACTACCACCCTTACCCAGGGGGCTGGATGCCTACCACTACTACCACCCTCACCCAGGGGGCTGGATGCCTACCACTACTACCACCCTTAGCCAGGGGGTGCCAGATACCCACCACCACTACCACCCTTAGCCATGGGGGTGCCAGATGCCTACAACTACTACCACCCTCACCCAAGGGGGGCTGGATGCCTACCACTACTACCACCCTCACCCAGGGGGGGCTGGATGCCTACCACTACTACCACCCTTAGCCAGGGGGGCTGGATGCCTACCACTACTACCACCCTCACCCAGGGGGCTGGATGCCTACCACTACTACCACCCTCACCCAGGGGGGCTGGATGCCTACCACTACTACCACCCTTAGCCAGGGGGGCTGGATGCCTACCACTACTACCACCCTTAGCCAGGGGGGCTGGATGCCTACCACTACTACCACCCTCACCCAGGGGGGCTGGATGCCTACCACCACTACCACCCTCACCCAGGGGGGCTGGATGCCTACCACTACTACCACCCTCACCCAGGGGGGCTGGATGCCTACCACTACTACCACCCTTAGCCAGGGGGGCTGGATGCCTACCACTACTACCACCCTCACCCATGGGGGGCTGGATGCCTACCACTACTACCACCCTCACCCAGGGGGGGCTGGATGCCTACCACTACTACCACCCTTAGCCAGGGTGGTGCCAGATGCCCACCACCACTACCACCCTTACCCAGGGGGGGCTGGATGCCTACCACTAATACCACCCTCACCCAGGGGGGGCTGGATGCCTACCACTACTACCACCCTCACCCAGGGGGGGCTGGATGCCTACCACTACTACCACCCTCACCCAGGGGGGACTGGATGCCTACCACTACTACCACCCTCACTTAGGGGTGCCAGATGCCCACCACCACTACCACCCTTACCCAGGGGGCTGGATGCCTACCACTACTACCACCCTCACCCAGGGGGGCTGGATGCCTACCACTACTACCACCCTTAGCCAGGGGGCTGGATGCCTACCACTACTACCACCCTCACCCAGGGGGCTGGATGCCTACCACCACTACCACCCCCACTCATAGGATGGACAATGCATGACACAACCAGCACACCACAACCTAGGGAATGCAAGAAAAAGACATCCCCCAACACCATGACAAGCGTGTGTAGACTGTGTCAAATGCCTACAACACTGAACATGACTTTGAACATACAATGTGACCCCCTAGCACATGTGCCACACATATATGTGTGTGGCCCCCACAATGCAAGCAGGCCATGACCATTGTGGCAATGGGGTCCAAACCCCCATCATCACAGTGACCAAAAGGTAAGTGTGGGGTCCATAGCTGAAGCACATTCTGAACATTGTGGCAATGGGGTCTAACGCCCCATCACCACAGTGACCAAAATGTAAGTGTGGGGTCCATAGCTGAAGCACATATTGAACATTGTGGCAATGGGGTCTAACGCCCCATCACCACAGTGACCAAAAGGTAAGTGTGGGGTCCATAGCTGAAGCACATTTTGAACATTGTGGCAATGGGGTCCAAACCCCCATCATCACAGTGACCAAAAGGTAAGTGTTGACAAAGAAAGAGCTGCAACTGCCAAACTGCATGGATGATTCCTGGTCACAGAACAAAAAACACATCAGTGGCAAAGTAGTGCATGTGTCCCATTGCAACATAAATTGGGGGAGCCAAATACTGCAGTGCAAATAAGACATACCTTTGGCCATGTGCAGACAAACAACACCCATGGGGGCTGACACTGTCAACATTCATCAATGACACAATGACAGAAGTGACCATCAGAATGCAGACCCACATATTTGCACCAATGGGCACACAAATGCAGATACCCTGTGGAGACTGTAGATGTGAGGTGAACAGATACCATACCATGGCAGCAATGGGACACACAAACCATGATCATTGTGCTGACCGATGACCTAGGAGTCCCAGGGACAGCAGGGAAACCCACCAAACTACATACAGCCAATGGCACACCCAAGATATGCCAATGCATTGGTGCAGATGCACAAACACAAACAGGCAGACCCACACTGCACATCATACACAACAGGTGAGGGGGGGGGGGTGCCAGTGTCCCCAGGCAACCACACAACACATGAGGAGACCTGAATACCAATCATACAGATGTGCATACAGTGCCACACAAAGGTAACTCATGGATCCAAATCCCCTATGTGGGCAAGCAGGCATTGTCAGATGAGAGGGAGCACAAATCACACAGGCACGTAGGAACAGCAACTGACACAGCAAGACACAGACACACCACAGCACTACCCCCTGGGCCCCCACAATGTGGTGACCCTGGGCTGCATTACAATCCCACTGTGATGACAAAGCTAAATGTCGTTCACACTGTGAACCACAGTCATGTGTCCTGAGCAACAAACTACCATCAAACCTACACAAGCACAAATCAATCAGCATGGCCAGTAAGCCAAGGCCAACATGGAGGCAGGGGCCTAGCCGGGCAACAACTCTCATCTGCACACACTCAACACCACACCCTCGACCTCCAACAATGTGCAGCAGTGAAGCACACATGCACTGGTGACATTGCACATGCACCCATGACTATTCCAGGGTGGTGGGTGGGAACCAAGGTGCAGAAACACATCACACATGGCCACTCAACAAGACTCCTGAATGTCTGACACACTGCACACTACGCTGTACATGGACATGACGGCAATACCACACCAACCAATGGGATCCCAGCCACAGTCACACACCAATGAAGAAGCCAAGGTCACCCACAAAGAACACACATAGACAACAACCAACATTGCAGCCCGGACCCTGAGGAGTGCCAGCAGTCACACACACAACGTGTCACAATCACTGAAAGATAACACAAACTGGAAATCACATGACAGGGGCAAACAACAAGTGCCAAGGGGAAACCTGACTGTGACCCATCTGCGTCTGCACACAAACTCAGCCCTGACAGCAAACACACCTATGGGTGACACCCTGATGACCAGTAATGTGCCATGCACCCACATCACAGAGAACCCAGGGAGAAGACTTTGGGGGAACATAGGTCAACTCAGCAAGCATCACAAACAGGTACAACACTAGGGATCACAGCATGCACAGCTAAACGGAAGTGAACACACAGACATGCACATACAACACACACCTTGGGCGCAGGCAATGTCACAGGAGTACACACTGCCATGAGGGGACTCCACTCCTGTGTGAGGAAAGCTGTGCCATATGTTGCCTCAGTAGGGCCCCATCATGTCAGCTGAGCACTTGGTCACACAATCAACAATTAGCACCAAATGAGGGCTCCCGTCACATCAGCCTGGTCATGGAAGTGCCAACGTAATCATCAGCACAGATCCAACACACTTGTATAGCAATGTTGCACTGACAACACAGATGAGTCCTTCCCCATTGATGCCCAAACCTGCATGTCCAGTGGAGATGGCCACACGGTCAGGGAAGTAGACGAATTGAACAATGGCAGGCACAACAGATGTGCAGGGGTGGAAGCCACAGATGTGAAATAGCTAATCTAAGTAGGAAATCCCATTGCCAAATACTGAACACATGACACCCTCAGATGCTGCTATGGATGACATGGATACACCACAGGATAGGACACATTCCCCTGGACCACATGGGTTCCTGCACAGTAACACTTCATTATCATGAGACCAAATATCACCATCACTGCAGCAAGGGCATGGTTAGCATCATCAACAACATGTACATCAGAAGCATAAGCACTAGAGAACAGAAAGTTGCTTTATTCAGCATATGTGTGTAATGAAAACAAAGTCCAGAAAAAACACAAAGGCCAATGGCCAGTCCATTGTCAAAGTCCAAACTGGGTGACAGTGGCAGATGTCACCCTACGCATGCTTGCACAGAACCAGGGACAATCCACTAGGAGGGGCAACCGGGGGGGGCAGGCCAGGCACCGCAGGGACAGGATCAGGGCTCACCAGGAGGAAGCAGGGGAAGGGGTGGTGGGTGCTGGAGAGCCACTGACAACTGCAGTGGAGGTGTCTGACATGGTGTGTGCCGGCACAACTGGGGGCATGACTCAGATGTTGTGGGTGCCGGCACGACTGCAGTGGACCCTGCAGATGGAGTGGACAGGTCCGCCACTGCAGTGCCCAAGTCAGACAGGGTGGTAGTGGACTCCACTGCAGTGCCTACCACCAGGGGAGGAGAATGGGGAACAGGCAAGGTGGGCTGGACAGAGGGGGAGGACACCCTCACCACATCAGTGGCACAGACAAGCGCAGCGGGGGGTGTGGTGCCGGGAGAGCAAGTGGCAGGGGAGAAGGCCGGATCCTCTTGGGGATGTTATATCTGTGGGTGGGGGAACCTGGGGCAGGGTGTGGTGGGGGCACCTGTGGAGTGGGGGCCTGCGGGATGGAGGAAGGAGACCTGGTGCCTGAGCTGCAGGGCGGCGGCGGGGTCTTGCTCTTACGACTCCGGGGGACTTGCGGGTGGGGGCCTCAGTCTGTCTGCGCCTGGGGAGGGTGTCCGGGGGTGAGGGGCACTCTGCTCCGTGTGGGTGGGCTTCTTCTTCCCCCTGAATGCTGTATCAGCTGGATCGGAGGGGAAGAGGCCGAGGTCACTGAGGAAGAGCCGCTGGGTCTTTGGGGTTGCAGGTGAGGCAAGGGAGGGTGTTTTGGAGGGAGAGGCAACTGAGGACTGCGCAGTGCTCATGGATGCGTGTGTGTGTTCCAGGGCCCCATCCCCTGTGAGTCTGGTTTCAGTCCCCTGACTGTGCGTGCGTGTGCGTTTTGTTTGTGGCGTGTGTGTCTGTGTGCTGGATGTGTGTGTGCTGGTGTGTGCCTGTGCCGGTGTGTGTGTGCTTGGGACGGGTAAGGTGCTGGGGAGTGTGGATGGAGCAGAGGCAGGAGGGGTGAGGGACTGTCTGAGGAGGGACACTGCTACCGTCAGGGAGGAGTCCATGGACCTATTGTCCCTCTGTAGGTCAGACATGCCCGATGAGATGCCCTCCATGAACGACACCAGCTGAGTCAACAGAGCGGTGTGCGCATGGAAGTCACTCAGCATGGTTGTCTGCCCTACATGGAGCTGGCGAAGGAGGTACACAGACTCCTCACTCAGGGCAGGAGGGGACACAGGGGCAGGGGGTGCGGTGCCTGGCCCAAAGGAGACACGCTCCCGAACATGGGAGCCTCCACGGACCTGGGGAATGGGAGCCGATGGGAGGGCGGTGGTGGTGCTGGTGGTGGCGGGGACAGCAACACTAGCTGGGGTGTGGTGGCTGCTGACACCCGCCTCCATAAGGGAGTCATCCACCGAGTTGCTCTGGTCCTCAGCTGAGGTGGATGGTGCTGAGGACTCCTCGGTGTGGCTCCCTCGCCCTCCGTGCCACTGGGTCCCTCCGACCACTCCTCGGCTGCTGACCCAGTCTGGCTCTCCGGCTCCTCCTGGTCCGTGGAGCTGTCCCCTTCCGTGGCCGTGGATGTATCTGCAAACAATGGGGAAACAGACAGACATCAGTCACCTGCACCAAACGCACACACCACTGTAAGCACAGCACATTACAGAGCAAGCCCTGGCATCATTAGTTGTACATTGCTAAAAGTGCCCTAACTGAACAGGAGAAGCCAATTGTCAGTCTGATGCCAACCATGGCACTCACATCCAACATGGCCTTGCACCCATCTGTCTGGTGTCTGTTGGATAGCAACACCCCAGTGTGGACACATGCACCAACTACACAGTAGTTGGACAGTGCAGAGGACACGGTGTAGCATGTGGACATGCACACATCACAACTCTTGCCACTGAGTCAGTACAGGTTTCCGGATGAAAGGGACGCCCAGCGTCAAATAGGATATGCATGTGATGCATACCAGCGACAGACACCATGATGCACCCATGTCCTGATAGCCATCGCCACAATGGTGTGCATGTAGCACATGTCACTCCCCTGCAGGATCACCAATAAGTAGACACATGCCATGGCGGAGGCATGACTGCTAAGTCATACATCACTGTCTCAGTGATGTATGACTTGACAGCCAGACAACAACACTCTGCACTGTGTCACAATAGTAGGTCATGGGGAATGCAAGTCCTGGAGCTGCACAAGTGCACATGTACATCCCCCACACAACACATCATCTTAACCCTCATCTGTCCAGGTCATACCGATTGGACATATGGGAGACCTGTGACACTACCCTCTGAACCTGAGCCCCTCACAATCTGCTGTGAATGGGGAACAGCTGCCTGAACTTCACATTCGCATACCCCAGTCTGCACGGGGAGCTGATCAAACACCTATGTGACACACAAGTATCGTCTCCTATGGTCACATCTCCAGTGGCATGCTGAGCCCCTACCAAGAAACACCCCAGCAGTCCTGGCAACTAATCCACAGCACACTGACACAGAGGCATACACCTGAGGGGTCAAATCACTGCGCACAATGTGTCAGCTGATACACGGGAGTGGGAGTACAGAGTGCATTGCATGGCCTGGAGTAGGCATGACTGTCCTGCCCCACATGAATGAGGGATGAGCCCTGGACAGTGGATAGCTGGCTATGTATGTGTGACACACGTAATCTGCATACTCCTGGGGCCCAAACATTGTTCCCACCCGCTGCATGGGTGTGTGCCACATACCCCAGGCACATGTGGTGGCTCAGCTCAGCAAGTGGACCGCATATCAAAGCAACACGCAGATTACATGTCCGAACAGAGGCGTTGTGTGAACAATGGACCCACCCATGATGCCCACAACAGAGTTAGGAAACAGATGCTGTCCCCCACCTTTAGTGAAGCAAACTGCAAGGACACAGTCCCAAGTGACACAATTCCCTGAATGTAAGGGCCACACCTGGGTATCAGATGAGGAGTGGGCAGTGCACAATAGAGGGACATGGCTCCTGGACAACATGACTGCTGTACTGTGGCAGTTGAACCAGGCCAGAGGAGGGCACAAAGCATGTAATACAGAGTTCACAGTGCAGTCTTTGACTCACCCCCTCCTTGCTGCTGTCTGGCTTTCAGCTGCCCATCCAGGTCTGGAAACACCACCGCCAGGATCTGGAGCATGTGGGGGTCAGGGTCCGTGTTCCGCCCCTCCTGCGAGGAGGCGACAGCTTCAGCTGGACCCGTGCAATCCTCCGGGTCCAGCCCCGAAGGTCCTGCCACCTCTTCTGGCAGTTGCGGATCCGGCGCTTGTAGACCCCCACGGACCGGACAGCCCGGACGATGTCCTTCCAGATCTCCTGCTTCCGATGGGCATTAACCTGTCAGGATGACAAAGTGAAAAGGCCATTACTACACATGCAACATATCCGTGCATGACACAGTTGTATATACATGTCTCATTCACAGGGGCACATGATGTACACAGGCAGTGCAACGCTGCCCATGGACAGTTTGCCAGACGTCACTACATGGTATCATTGCATGGGAAGTAAAACCTTGTTCAAATGCACTGTCACTGCACCATACCTGTCCAGTGCATGTCACTACACACTATGGGGGTGACAACTACTCAGTGAGCCTGCTAGCCAGTGGCGTGCAGACTTTCAGCCTTGCTAGTCAGACAAAATGCACATTCAGAAAGGCAGTGCACAGAACACTCACCTGCTCCCCTGGTGTCCCATACAGCTTGCTGTTCTGTGGAAGTAGGCTGTCCAGCAGGGCCTGGTTCTCCTCAAGGCTGAAGGCTGGGGCTCTCTCCACAGTACGTGCCATTGCAGGGTCCAGAGGGGCAGAGACAGCAGCAGTGCAGTGGCAGATGTCGTCCTGGAGCATGTAGTGCAGGCAAGTGAGCTCTCAGGGGAACAGCCAGCAATATATATGTGCTGGAGAGGCAGATACTGTCCCTTGTGTCCAAAGTGATAGGTCCAAGTCGTTTGCATCTTCTGAATCTGGCCAATCCATGGAATAGCAGCACCAATACACGCCCACGGCATCCTTCAAATCTTCAACTTCATGACATACATGATTTTGCAACATTGTTGTGGGTGACCAACTGAATTTCCAGCAACCGACTCGTTCGAATTTCGAAAACGCGTCCGTTGCCAGGCAAGGCCATTGTCAATGGGTGCGCACCGATCGGTCCATTGCGGTACAACGCGTACAGGGTACAACGCGTACCCGCATACATTGAATGCAATGGGCCGGCCGGGGGCACCGATCGGTCCATTGCGGTACAACGCGTACAGGGGTACAACGCGTACCCGCACACATTGAATGCAATGGGCCGGCCGATGGGACCCGATCGGTCCATTGCGGTACAACGCGTACAGGGGTACAACGCGTACCCGCACACATTGAATGCAATGGGCCGGCCGGGGGCACCAATCGGTCCATTGCTGATCAACGGCGTACAGGGTACAACGCGTACCGCGCACATTGAATGCAATGGGCCGGCCGGGGCACCGATCGGTCCATTGCGTGATACAACGCGTACAGGGGTACAACGCGTACCCGCACACATTGAATGCAATGGGCGGCCGGGGGCACCGATCGGTCCATTGCGGTCATGCTGCGTACAGGGGTACAACGCGTGCCCGCACATTGAATGCAATGGGCCGGCCGGGGCACCGATCGGTCCATTGCTGATCAACTGCGTACAGGAGTACAACGGCGTACCCGCACATTGAATGCAATGGGCCGGCCGGGGCACCGATCGGTCCATTGCGATTCTGCTGCGATACAGAGGTACAACGGCGTACCCGCACATTGAATGCAATGGGCGGCCGGGGCACCGATCGGTCCATTGCTGATCAACGCGTACAGAGGTACAGCGCGTACCCGCACACATTGAATGCAATGGGCGGCCGGGGCACCGATCGGTCCATTGCGGTACAACGCGTATAGGGGTACAACGCGTACCGCGCACATTGAATGCAATGGGCGGCCAGGGCACCGATCGGTCCATTGCGATCCAACGGCGTACAGGGTACAACGCGTACCCGCGCATTGAATGCAATGGGCGGCCGGGGCACCGATCGGTCCATTGCTGATCAACAGCATACAGGGTTACAACGCGTACTCGCACGCATTGAATGCAATGGGCGGCCGGGGCACCGATCGGTCCATTGCGGTACTAACTGCGTACAGGGGTTCAACGCGTACCGCGCACATTGAATGCAATGGGGTGGCCAGGGCACCGATCGGTCCATTGCTGATCAACGCGTACAGGAAGTTCAACGCGTGACCGCACACATTGAATGCAATGGGCCGGCCGGGGCACCGATCGGTCCATTGCGGTACTAACAGCGTACAGGGGTACAACGCGTACCCGCACACATTGAATGCAATGGGCCGGCCGGGGCACCGATCGGTCCATTGCTGATCACGCGCGTACAGTGGTACAACGCGTACCCGCACACATTGAATGCAATGGGCCGGCCGGGTGCACCGATCGGTCCATTGCTGTTCAACGCATCCCTGTACAAGTGACTGGCATATGTCACCATGCCTGTCTCAGATGGACATATGCCAGCCACAGATAGCTCCCAGGGAGTGAGGGGCACACCTACAACACGACAGCCTGTCCAAACTGTATGATAAGGCATGTAAGGCTGCATTTCCTATTGTGTGTATGTTGGTGTACATGTTGTCCTGTGGGTGTCACCTGGGGGCAGCCACCCCCAGGCTGTGCACGTGTTCATGGGGACAGGATCCTGGGTGTTACGTGTACATGACCACTGTGATGTGCAACTGTTCATATCTGTGCATGTGCCATGGTCACATTTCACGGTGGTGTATGTGTATGTCATGTCACATACCCCGTGAGTCCCATGTGGGACGGTATGTTTGAGCCAGGGTGTCCCAGTGGCACAATAGTGATGGTCCTCCACAGTCTGTGTGCATGTAGTGTTTACAATGTCTCTGATTTCATGTGCACAATGGGAGACAGTCTCCACATCCACGTTGTGTGTGCATGGACTTTGATGTTGTGCGTGTGTGTGTCACAGACGTCCATGTCTGTCCTGCAGTGGCAAGTGGGACCACTACCTGTGGGGGTCATAGTTGTTTTGCTGTGGTGTATACATGATACTCCATGTAATGCCAGTGTCCATGTGGCAATACAGGGTCCCTGGGAATGTACCTGTCGTTGAGCTGTGATGCCTGGGGCACATCTGTCCTCACATGTCACTGTGGGGGTGATTGTGACACGGCAGCAGGAG
>CAWUFW010030174.1:0-17717 GCA_963921515.1 Calotriton arnoldi
GGTTACATTAATCATTGTTCTTTCTTTATTCCTTTTACAGATACTACGGGACTATTATGTACCCATACTACGTGACAATTTTGTACCGTATGTACTATTAACAATTGCTTTATTTTTGCAGCATTTCGTTGTTTTTTCACGTATATCACTGCAGGTCACTTTGGAGTGGTACACACAGGGCGGGACCCTGTGTTGTCCTGAAGAAGAGCTGTGGGGAAGCTCGAAACATGTTGACATCTACTAGGGACCCCTAACGCATTCGGTTAGGTTCACTAGAGACTAACCCCAATTTTTAATAGACCGACTAGGAGCCTGAATAAAGTTTTTTCTGCCCACTAGTTAGGTACTTTTTAATTAACTCCACTCCACCACATCACTGCACTACGCATAGCTCCTCACGATTAGTGCTCCTACGCCTCATCTCAAGTCGTAGCACGCCTCAGCCCGCAGCGGGTTGAGATGACCCCTATGATGAAGCATGTCACCATGGGGAAACCCTGGTGAGTGAGGGGACTCAAGAAAGGAAAGCTTTCCTTTCTCAAGATTTTCGAGCTCACATTTGAGTGGAAAATCTACACCCCAGCTAGGTCCCTATCCGGTCATACCGGTTTTGTAGGTCTTCTAAGGCAGCAACCAACATTCCTCGCCATGTATGGTGTGCCAGAAATGTACATGGCTTGATTTAAAAACCCAATGTGAATTGAGACAGTTCTCAGAACTCATGCCTGTAGCTGTTCTCATGGCCGTATTCTTTAATTAAAGAAAAATGTTCCTGATTTTGCCAAAAGGTTCTTGTCTTCTATTTTTACTAAGGAATTCGAACCTGAGCAACATTTGGCTAGTCAGATAGGAGGAATGGGACCGCGTACCGGACTGCAGCAGTAGGAAGGTGACTTCACCCGGCAGATTCACATTTCAGATCGACAAAGGTGGGCAGATACCCCAATTGATTGAAAGGTCTGCTAAATCCGTGGAGCGGATGTCCGTTCTGAAGCAGCCGTCACAAAGGGCAAGAGACCACAAGGGCAAGAGACCACAAGGGCAAGAGACCACAAGGGCAAGAGGCCACATCCAAAACTGATTTTTTTTTTTCTTTTTAAAGCATTTGCTATATGGCAAACTGGGAGACGAGTAAAAGGATAACCTGAGGGCCCTGCCAGTGATGAGTTCTGGTGTATTGCCTATGGTTAGACCTGGCATTTTAAGCGGGATTACCCCCAGACCTTTTGCTTTTCGAAATCCTGTTTTTGACCTATTTTTCATTGATTTTACAACTCTGGGCACTTTACCACTGCTATTCGGTGACAAAGTGCATATGCATATTTGATTTACTAATAAGTCCCTAGTAATGTGCACAGGTGTGCCCAGGGCCTGTAAATCAAATGCTACTAGTGGGCCTGCAGCACTTGTTGTGCCACCCCTTTCAAATGTGTCTCGGACCTGCAACTGCAGTGTCTGCGTGCAGTTTTAACCGCCATGTCAACCTGGCAAGTGCACCCACTTGCCAGGCCCTAACCTTTCATTTTCTTACATGTAAGTCACCCTTAAGGGAGGTTCTCGGCACACCGGTGGGCAGGGTGTAATGTGTGAAAGGTAGGACATGTGTTGGTAGGTTTCACTATTTTAATCAACAAAGGGAGGGACTTAGGGCTTTTGGAGAGGTCCAGCATACAGGCCCCAAGATTCAATACAAAGAAAGGTATGCTGTTCCTCAAGGGTTAACATGATCAGTAAAGAGAGAGATATCAAACATTCACCCTCAGCAGCGCCAACCCAACGAGGAGCAGGCCCAATGATGAAGCATGACACCTAGCTGGCTGGGTGTGTGAGGGCCCTAGTTCCGAAGAAGGGAATTCCCCTTCCGGACCCACATTATTGGTTTAAGGTGTCGGGTATAATTGTCCTCTCGGTATGCATTCTTATATATCTCTCTCTTTACTGATCATGTTAACCCTTGAGGAACAGCATACCTTTCTTTGTATTGAGTTTTTCACTATTGCAAGGACTAGCTCTCCTATAGGCTATCATTGGAGCTGCCTTGTAACACCTTACAAGTGTAACTTTCAATTGGTAACAGCTAGAGAGTTGGAATTTAGGCTCCCTGAGCTCAGAATTTAATAACAAATCTATTAGTAAAGGTGGTTTTTAAATTGTGCGTTTGAAAATGCCACTTTTAGAAAGTGGGCATTTTCTTGCTTAACCATCCTGTGTACCTCTGCCAGCTTGTGGATTTACTGTCTGGTTTTAGACTGACAGGGGCTGTTTGTGCATTCACTCCTGACACTCACACAAAGGGAGCTGAGGTGTGCCTTGCATATGCTGATGGGCCATCCTGGGTTAGAGTGGTGGGAGGAGTTGTCACTGGCACCTGAATAGGCTGTGGCTGCTCTGCACAATGCTGTCTCCACCTCCTGTATTGAGCTGGACCAAGGAGGACAGAGCTGTTTCTTGCTGAACAACAGTGACTTTCTGTCAAAGACTTCAAAGAGAGAAGTAGTACAGATATCGGGGCCCTGACCCCAGAACTTTAGAACTCTTCTGGAATAAGGAGCCTGGCAAGAAGAAGAGCTGAAGAAGCTGTTAGCAGGAACTACCACTTTGTTGTGTGATTTGCTGTGTTGCTCTGCAGTGGCTGTTTCTGGCTCCAGGTGCGCTCTGCGCTTGTGGAGGGGGCGTGTCATTCCAGCTGCACTCTGGTGTGCCTTCCTCTGCTCACTGCTCCTCTCTAACTGTTCTCACTGCTGAACTCTTTGCAGGTGGGCACTGCGCCGGTCTCTTCCTGGTGGCTTCCTGCATCCCACGGCTGTTGGTGTGATGCCCTGCTTCGTGGTGCCAGAGTCTCTGTACCCCACCATTTCTGTGACTCGACCGCGACGGGGCTATCACCTTCCATGAGTTCACCATGGGCTTTCACGGGACCCAAGGCTCACCCTGGCTGCGGAGAAGAGGCTCGGGCCCCTAGTGAGCCGGAGGACGAGCACGGAGGAGACCCCATTAACCCGGCTTGGAAGAACTTCCAGCTCTGGCTGGGGGATGAAGCCACGTTTATTCTGAGGTAAGGAGCAAGTTCACCCCCTTCGCCATTGCCCTATTTGTTTAAAATTATTACTCTTCCGATACTGTCCCATAATGCTGAATAAAGCTCTGTCAGACTTTGTAATAGAAAACGAACGAGAAGTTTATGTTGTGGTTGGTAAAAGCACGGATACTTTGGAGCATGTTTTTGGACACAGTTACTTTCTGGATTTGCAAGTCGTTCAGATTCCAATGTCATTCCATTAACTATGGTAGAGACACAAACATGGACCATGTGTTAGAAAGAAAGCCTTGGAAAATGATGTGCTATTTAAGCGGGTTGCCTTTGTAGGAAGGTGGAATCTGACTATATGGTTGCCCCCACTTTTTTTATGGTGTTTTGCTGGTTTATGACTTAGTTGGACTGGGATCCTGCTATTCAGGGCCCCAGTCTATCTGCTTTCTCTGTAAAATGGTTTCCATGTGCCTTAGGCACATCTCTGATTGGAATCTGGAGTGCCCTTATAAGTCCCTAGTATATGGTATACTATGTACCAAGGGCATAGGTACCTCAGAGGCCTGCCAGGGGCTGCAGCATGTATTATGCCACCCCTGGAAGGCCATCCAAACTGACACCACAGGTCTGCTACTGCAGCCTGGGTAAGGTGGTGCATGCACTCCTTACTGTGATATAGGTTACCTATATCACTAAATACATACACACATATAAACCTATAAGTCACTCCTAAGGCAGGCCTTATCAATCCTAAAGGCAGAGTGCATGGTTCCTATGTGAGAGGGTGCCCCTGCATGAGCAGGGCCCCTCTGCAGCGTTCGGAGACCATCTCTGATGCTGTTTGTAGTGCAGCCTGACCATATACTCTTAAGCGCATTATATCCTCGCGGTAAAATGCTAACTTTGGAATGGCTGCACCTAAACATGTCGTGTTTGGTGTCAAACATCTTGGAATACTACCCCCCGCCAATCCTGGCGGCGGGGGTAGCATTCCACCCTTCTAGAGGGAAAGACATGTTAACTCTGGCTTACCCGGTAACTTCTTTCTGAAGCCCTGGCATCACAAAATGGATGCTGCTGCCACAGACACAAGTCTGGCCTCCTGCTGCTGGACGAAACTCCGGCAGGGGAGGCCTGGACAATAGGTTTCCTGTTGCAGGGAGGTGTGACCACCTCCCCAGACAGGATAATGTGTATTGGGGCTGGGTGGGTGCACTCTTAGAGTGCTTTGAAGTCCTGCACTGGGGGAGCAAAAGGCTCCTCTGTGCATATGCCAGTTCAAACCAGCTCAGGGGCTACCTGCCCCTGCTCTGGCGCGAAACTGGACAAAGGGAAGTGGGTGTAGCCACCCCTCCCTTGACCCTCCCATAGGTGGGGTCATAGAGTTAGTCCCTCCCTGTTTTACTGGTTAAAATGGGGAACCCTTGCCACAGCAAGATTAGATTATACCTGGACGAAACTCTGAAACAGAATCCTGGACCTTCGACGCTCTACTCACGATTAGAGGACTGAAGAATCTCCCTTGGGGTCAAGGAGTGACTCCCCTGCTTGGCAGGCACCAAAGAAGCATCTGTCCGGTTCGCATCACTGAAGCTCCCGTCGGACGCCGAAGTCATCGCATCACCAGAGGTGGATTCTCAGACTTCCCCGAGGCTACCCTGAGTCCCCAGCAAAGCTGAGGCCCGTGGCTATCGTGGGTGACTTGAGACCGTGACCCCTGGACACCGAGCACACTTGCAAGTGCACCATCTTCTGGGTCTCCCAAGAAGTCGTGCTTTGGGCTCCGAGTAGCCCTAGCCTCCAGCACCACCTGCACCGAAGATCACTGGCCCCCACTCCACGAGTGTCCTGTAAGCCAGCTCCACGTGCGGCGTCACGAGGCTCCTTCGCGGTCGCTAGCCCGTTGGCTAGTAGCCCTTACCGAAGGCCAATCTTTTCTTTACTTGGCAGTCTGGTTGCTCCAGGCCTGCCCTCACTTACCCTTGCTGGGTGAGTTCCCCAGACCTTGCTGGTCTGCATCATCGACGATCTACATCTTACTCGAGACTTGCCGTTGCCAAGGCCTGTTGGGTCCAATCTGGTCGCCGACACCTCTGCACTCGACAGACATCGAGCAACAGCCCGAATCCTGCTCCTGGTCGCCGACAACGCCTCCCGGACCTCGTGGCTGAAGAGTCAAGACGACCGTCAACGAACTTGAAGCACTCGACATCGGTGGGCATCTGTCCATCGCCCTCCTGGTCACTGGCTAGTGACCCAGACTCTGTCCCCTCTGCTTTCAGGTTCTTCAGAACTCCGATCCACTCTTGGATCCACCCGGACACTTTTCTCCTGGTCGCCAGCAGCACTTTGCAGCAGATCGCCATAAGAAACGACGACGAAACCCGACCCCGAAAGGCACCTATGCACCCGGCTTCCCTGGGTGAGGTAACACGAGTACTCCGGTGCTCCCGTGGGTAGAGACTCTTCAAAGTCCTAGATCTCAAAGGGTTTTGTCCTAGTCCTCTTTTAAGTGTCCCTTTCCTCTATTTTCCCGATCCCGACTTTCTCCATAGAAGTTAACGGCGTATCGCGGTTGTGTATTTACACTGCACGCGTCTCCCGTGGGTCCCCTGTGTCACTACCTTGGGTGGTTCCTTGTGGTCCAAGCACTTCTAGAGGCTCTAGGCCTAGTGTCTAGTTCAGTCGTGGTTCGCATACCATTTTATTGGTATATGGTTTGGTACGCCCCTAGGGCTCAAACGTGTATTTGTGCTATTACTGTGATTTAAGATCTTATAACCTATGTATTTCGAACTCTAGCCTCATAAAGAGACTAGAGGGGTGTGTTTAGTAATAAATACATATATTTTGAATATATACCTGGTGTGGTGCTCTTTCATTTGGTCACTCAAGAGATTATAGACTGGTAAAACAAGCTGCTTTACATTCCTTCAAGACTTAGCCTGAAGGCTGCTCTCCACAGCTACCACTAGGATAGCTTTCAATAAGGTTGTCTTTAACCTACCTACCATAAGAGTCGATTTGGACTGGTGCAAGGTGCCCACTATAATTAGTGGACAGCATATGCCAGGCCAACTTCTCACATTGGTGTGCAGCGTGTGGGATTCCAGCTTGCTATTGTTTTACCAGATAATCTCAATTGAATTGATCAACTGAAAACCACTAAAGGTACCTAAGGTACATATAATTTAAGCTTAGAATATCAGTAAGTTCTACTGAACTTAGAGTTGTGTGTTAAGGGATAGCACAACCCTTTCTACAACTCAAGAGAGTTTAGTAGGCCACACTAGAGTAGGTAGTGCATACACCACACCACACTAGTAATGTCTTTAAAAGCAGGATCCAAAGATGCCCTGCAGGAAGCCATTGAGCTTCCCCCTCCAAGTATGACACACTCCCATTCTTGGAACTGAGAGCTTTGTGTAACGTGAGGAAATTAAGGACAGGCCAAAGTCCCACCACCCAACACCTCCAGGAGTTGTTGGTGGCTTATGATCTTAGTAAGTCTTCAGAGACTGAAGGGGTAGGAGCAGAGGGTGGGCCAGCAGATGAGGAAGGGGCCAGGGGTACTACTACCCCCAGCCCCCTCTGAAACTGACCAGGAGGGTGACAATGACCCTGACCTGGAGAACCCAATCCCTTCTGGGGAAGATGAAGATGAGGATCTAGAGAACCACACCTTTGTCCCCCCAGGAAGGATTATGAGTGTGCTCAGAAAGTCTAGGTCTCCTTCTCAGGAGTCTAACCACTCTGGCACCTCAATAGGGAGCTCTGTTTCTTCTCACAGGAGGGAATCCTCTCATGAGAGAAGAAAGAGACTGGTCCAGTATGAGGAAACTCAACTAGAGATCAGGAAGAAGCAATTGGCTTTAGATAGAGAATCCCTAGATCTCCTTAGAGAGAGAAGAAAGTTGGGACTAGAGTCCCATGGTGGCAGCCATATCCCTAGAGATAGGGAAAGGTCTTATGACCATAGAAACCTAAACAAGATTGTCCCTCCCTACCAGAGTGGGGATGACATCCACAAATGGATAACTGCACTGGAGAGGGCCTGTAAAGTTCAGAAGGTCCCCCAGAGGCAGTGGGCAGCAATCTTGTGGCTCTCCTTTGCAGACAAAGGTAGCGACAAGCTCCTCACTGTAAGAGAAGAGGATGCTGACAATTACACAGTCTTGAAGAGTGCTCTGATAGATGGGTTTGGCCTAACCACTGAACAGTATAGGTTGAAGTTCAGAGACACCCAAAAAGCTCAGACTCAAGACTGGGTTGATTTTGTAGATTGTGCTACAAAGGCTCTGGAAGGTTGGATACATGGCAACAAAGTGCATGACTTTTTAGGATTGTACAATTTGATTATGAGGGAGCAGATCCTTAATAATTGTCAAAACCAGCTTTTGCACCAGTATCTGGTGGACTCTGATCTGACCTCTCCCCAAGAATTGGGAAAGAAGGCAGACAAATGGGTCAGAACCAGAGTAAAAACTAGAAATCAGGGTGGTGACCAGAAGAAAGATTCTACTAAGTCCCAAGAGAAAGGTGGGGATAAATCTAAGGATAAGTCCCCTACAGGGCCCCAAAATTCCTCTTCTGGGGGTGGGTCCCAAACTCCTTCCTCTCCTGAAAAGAAACCATATTGCCATGTCTGTAAAAAGCCTGGGCACTGGAAAACTGATCCCAGTTGCCCCAGGATTGGCAATAAAGAAAATGTTCCTCCCACAACTACTACCACCCCTCCTGGTACTACCAGTAGTAATCCTCCAGTTGGGAGTAGTGCACCCAAAAAGTTAGGTGCTTTTGCAAGAGGAACAGAGGTGGGCCCTAGTTTAGACAGGGACCCCTCAACAGACTCCTCTGACTCTGATGGTGGTATAGGATTTGCCACCTTTACCATGGGTCCCATAGCATTGGGCAGGTACAGACTGGAGCCAATGATTAATGGTCAGAAAGCTGTGGCATTTAGGGACACAGGGGCTAGTGTCACCATGGTGGCAGGGAAACTAGTCCCCCCTCACCAGCTTTTACCTGAGTTTAAATACCAGGTGACCAACATTGATGGTGTCAGAACAGATCACCCCATGGCCATAGTCAATCTCAGCTGGGAGGGGGTCACAGGCCCAAAAGAGTGGCAGTGTCCCCAACCCTACCTGTAGATTGCCTGATGGGCAATGATTTGGAAATTTCAGCCTGGGCTGAAGTTGAACACCAAACCCATCTTAGGATGTTGGGCGTCCCTGCAAAGGTTAGTGGGGCTGTGATGGCCACAGCCCCAGCCCAAGAATTTGGAGAGATGGAGCCTGAAAGAATGGCCCACTCTCCCCCAAAAGAGAGCACAAGGGTTGAAGAAAAGTCTTCTTCCCCCAGACAGTAGGTAAGGGTCAGCCTCCTCAGGGAACTGACCCTACCCCTAGTGAAGGAACTGCCACAGAGGTAGTCAGGCCTGGCCTGGCCACACCCCTGATGGCAGAGGACCCTTCCACGGTGGTACCCAGTCTGGAGCAGGTAACCTGCCCCTCTCTACCCTGCCTCAGTCAGCCCAGGGCTGCAGAGGTCAGGGAGGTCAGTGGACCCCCCGGGCCCCCTGTCCAGAGGAAGCCCCCATCAGCAGATTAGGGGCACCCAGTCTAGTAGCCCTAGCCAGGTGAAAATTCCTCTACACACTGAGGGATCCCCCATACCTTTATGTAGGGACCTCCCCCAGAAGGACTCTGGTAGGCAAGGGCAAACCTGGGACCAGAAGGTTCCAAACCTGCCATGTCCCTCCAGTGTTCCATCCAAAGGGACCCAACCCCCAGCTGTAGGCAGCCAAAGGTTGACCCTTAGAGCAAAGTGCAACTCAGTCATGGAAAGACAGGCATACATGGTGACCAGTGATCTGAGGAAGCTGAGGCCAACATTCCTAGGGCCTCACTTCCCTACTCAGACACCTCACCAGCCTTGTACTTTACCTAAGCACACCAGAGGTAGTGATTCCCCATGGTGGAGACCCTCTCATACCCTTAGGGTGAGGGATTGCTTAGTGGACCATAACATAGGGGGCAACCATGCTAGTGCAGGTGCTTCCTTATATGGCCACTTAGTCAATATAGGCTCAACTGGCCAAGGTTAGCCTTATCTCCTTTCGTTTGGGGGGGTTATGTAGGAAGGTGGAATCTGACTATATGGTTGCCCCCACTTTTTTTATGGTGTTTTGCTGGTTTATGACTTAGTTGGACTGGGATCCTGCTATTCAGGGCCCCAGTCTATCTGCTTTCTCTGTAAAATGGTTTCCATGTGCCTTAGGCACATCTCTGATTGGAATCTGGAGTGCCCTTATAAGTCCCTAGTATATGGTATACTATGTACCAAGGGCATAGGTACCTCAGAGGCCTGCCAGGGGCTGCAGCATGTATTATGCCACCCCTGGAAGGCCATCCAAACTGACACCACAGGTCTGCTACTGCAGCCTGGGTAAGGTGGTGCATGCACCCCTTACTGTGATATAGGTTACCTATATCACTAAATACATACACACATATAAACCTATAAGTCACTCCTAAGGCAGGCCTTATCAATCCTAAAGGCAGAGTGCATGGTTCCTATGTGAGAGGGTGCCCCTGCATGAGCAGGGCCCCTCTGCAGCGTTCGGAGACCATCTCTGATGCTGTTTGTAGTGCAGCCTGACCATATACTCTTAAGCGCATTATATCCTCGCGGTAAAATGCTAACTTTGGAATGGCTGCACCTAAACATGTCGTGTTTGGTGTCAAACATCTTGGAATACTACCCCCCGCCAATCCTGGCGGCGGGGGTAGCATTCCACCCTTCTAGAGGGAAAGACATGTTAACTCTGGCTTACCCGGTAACTTCTTTCTGAAGCCCTGGCATCACAAAATGGATGCTGCTGCCACAGACACAAGTCTGGCCTCCTGCTGCTGGACGAAACTCCGGCAGGGGAGGCCTGGACAATAGGTTTCCTGTTGCAGGGAGGTGTGACCACCTCCCCAGACAGGATAATGTGTATTGGGGCTGGGTGGGTGCACTCTTAGAGTGCTTTGAAGTCCTGCACTGGGGGAGCAAAAGGCTCCTCTGTGCATATGCCAGTTCAAACCAGCTCAGGGGCTACCTGCCCCTGCTCTGGCGCGAAACTGGACAAAGGGAAGTGGGTGTAGCCACCCCCTCCCTTGACCCTCCCATAGGTGGGGTCATAGAGTTAGTCCCTCCCTGTTTTACTGGTTAAAATGGGGAACCCTTGCCACAGCAAGATTAGATTATACCTGGACGAAACTCTGAAACAGAATCCTGGACCTTCGACGCTCTACTCACGATTAGAGGACTGAAGAATCTCCCTTGGGGTCAAGGAGTGACTCCCCTGCTTGGCAGGCACCAAAGAAGCATCTGTCCGGTTCGCATCACTGAAGCTCCCGTCGGACGCCGAAGTCATCGCATCACCAGAGGTGGATTCTCAGACTTCCCCGAGGCTACCCTGAGTCCCCAGCAAAGCTGAGGCCCGTGGCTATCGTGGGTGACTTGAGACCGTGACCCCTGGACACCGAGCACACTTGCAAGTGCACCATCTTCTGGGTCTCCCAAGAAGTCGTGCTTTGGGCTCCGAGTAGCCCTAGCCTCCAGCACCACCTGCACCGAAGATCACTGGCCCCCACTCCACGAGTGTCCTGTAAGCCAGCTCCACGTGCGGCGTCACGAGGCTCCTTCGCGGTCGCTAGCCCGTTGGCTAGTAGCCCTTACCGAAGGCCAATCTTTTCTTTACTTGGCAGTCTGGTTGCTCCAGGCCTGCCCTCACTTACCCTTGCTGGGTGAGTTCCCCAGACCTTGCTGGTCTGCATCATCGACGATCTACATCTTACTCGAGACTTGCCGTTGCCAAGGCCTGTTGGGTCCAATCTGGTCGCCGACACCTCTGCACTCGACAGACATCGAGCAACAGCCCGAATCCTGCTCCTGGTCGCCGACAACGCCTCCCGGACCTCGTGGCTGAAGAGTCAAGACGACCGTCAACGAACTTGAAGCACTCGACATCGGTGGGCATCTGTCCATCGCCCTCCTGGTCACTGGCTAGTGACCCAGACTCTGTCCCCTCTGCTTTCAGGTTCTTCAGAACTCCGATCCACTCTTGGATCCACCCGGACACTTTTCTCCTGGTCGCCAGCAGCACTTTGCAGCAGATCGCCATAAGAAACGACGACGAAACCCGACCCCGAAAGGCACCTATGCACCCGGCTTCCCTGGGTGAGGTAACACGAGTACTCCGGTGCTCCCGTGGGTAGAGACTCTTCAAAGTCCTAGATCTCAAAGGGTTTTGTCCTAGTCCTCTTTTAAGTGTCCCTTTCCTCTATTTTCCCGATCCCGACTTTCTCCATAGAAGTTAACGGCGTATCGCGGTTGTGTATTTACACTGCACGCGTCTCCCGTGGGTCCCCTGTGTCACTACCTTGGGTGGTTCCTTGTGGTCCAAGCACTTCTAGAGGCTCTAGGCCTAGTGTCTAGTTCAGTCGTGGTTCGCATACCATTTTATTGGTATATGGTTTGGTACGCCCCTAGGGCTCAAACGTGTATTTGTGCTATTACTGTGATTTAAGATCTTATAACCTATGTATTTCGAACTCTAGCCTCATAAAGAGACTAGAGGGGTGTGTTTAGTAATAAATACATATATTTTGAATATATACCTGGTGTGGTGCTCTTTCATTTGGTCACTCAAGAGATTATAGACTGGTAAAACAAGCTGCTTTACATTCCTTCAAGACTTAGCCTGAAGGCTGCTCTCCACAGCTACCACTAGGATAGCTTTCAATAAGGTTGTCTTTAACCTACCTACCATAAGAGTCGATTTGGACTGGTGCAAGGTGCCCACTATAATTAGTGGACAGCATATGCCAGGCCAACTTCTCACATTGGTGTGCAGCGTGTGGGATTCCAGCTTGCTATTGTTTTACCAGATAATCTCAATTGAATTGATCAACTGAAAACCACTAAAGGTACCTAAGGTACATATAATTTAAGCTTAGAATATCAGTAAGTTCTACTGAACTTAGAGTTGTGTGTTAAGGGATAGCACAACCCTTTCTACAACTCAAGAGAGTTTAGTAGGCCACACTAGAGTAGGTAGTGCATACACCACACCACACTAGTAATGTCTTTAAAAGCAGGATCCAAAGATGCCCTGCAGGAAGCCATTGAGCTTCCCCCTCCAAGTATGACACACTCCCATTCTTGGAACTGAGAGCTTTGTGTAACGTGAGGAAATTAAGGACAGGCCAAAGTCCCACCACCCAACACCTCCAGGAGTTGTTGGTGGCTTATGATCTTAGTAAGTCTTCAGAGACTGAAGGGGTAGGAGCAGAGGGTGGGCCAGCAGATGAGGAAGGGGCCAGGGGTACTACTACCCCCAGCCCCCCTCTGAAACTGACCAGGAGGGTGACAATGACCCTGACCTGGAGAACCCAATCCCTTCTGGGGAAGATGAAGATGAGGATCTAGAGAACCACACCTTTGTCCCCCCAGGAAGGATTATGAGTGTGCTCAGAAAGTCTAGGTCTCCTTCTCAGGAGTCTAACCACTCTGGCACCTCAATAGGGAGCTCTGTTTCTTCTCACAGGAGGGAATCCTCTCATGAGAGAAGAAAGAGACTGGTCCAGTATGAGGAAACTCAACTAGAGATCAGGAAGAAGCAATTGGCTTTAGATAGAGAATCCCTAGATCTCCTTAGAGAGAGAAGAAAGTTGGGACTAGAGTCCCATGGTGGCAGCAATATCCCTAGAGATAGGGAAAGGTCTTATGACCATAGAAACCTAAACAAGATTGTCCCTCCCTACCAGAGTGGGGATGACATCCACAAATGGATAACTGCACTGGAGAGGGCCTGTAAAGTTCAGAAGGTCCCCCAGAGGCAGTGGGCAGCAATCTTGTGGCTCTCCTTTGCAGACAAAGGTAGAGACAAGCTCCTCACTGTAAGAGAAGAGGATGCTGACAATTACACAGTCTTGAAGAGTGCTCTGATAGATGGGTTTGGCCTAACCACTGAACAGTATAGGTTGAAGTTCAGAGACACCCAAAAAGCTCAGACTCAAGACTGGGTTGATTTTGTAGATTGTGCTACAAAGGCTCTGGAAGGTTGGATACATGGCAACAAAGTGCATGACTTTTTAGGATTGTACAATTTGATTATGAGGGAGCAGATCCTTAATAATTGTCAAAACCAGCTTTTGCACCAGTATCTGGTGGACTCTGATCTGACCTCTCCCCAAGAATTGGGAAAGAAGGCAGACAAATGGGTCAGAACCAGAGTAAAAACTAGAAATCAGGGTGGTGACCAGAAGAAAGATTCTACTAAGTCCCAAGAGAAAGGTGGGGATAAATCTAAGGATAAGTCCCCTACAGGGCCCCAAAATTCCTCTTCTGGGGGTGGGTCCCAAACTCCTTCCTCTCCTGAAAAGAAACCATATTGCCATGTCTGTAAAAAGCCTGGGCACTGGAAAACTGATCCCAGTTGCCCCAGGATTGGCAATAAAGAAAATGTTCCTCCCACAACTACTACCACCCCTCCTGGTACTACCAGTAGTAATCCTCCAGTTGGGAGTAGTGCACCCAAAAAGTTAGGTGCTTTTGCAAGAGGAACAGAGGTGGGCCCTAGTTTAGACAGGGACCCCTCAACAGACTCCTCTGACTCTGATGGTGGTATAGGATTTGCCACCTTTACCATGGGTCCCATAGCATTGGGCAGGTACAGACTGGAGCCAATGATTAATGGTCAGAAAGCTGTGGCATTTAGGGACACAGGGGCTAGTGTCACCATGGTGGCAGGGAAACTAGTCCCCCCTCACCAGCTTTTACCTGAGTTTAAATACCAGGTGACCAACATTGATGGTGTCAGAACAGATCACCCCATGGCCATAGTCAATCTCAGCTGGGAGGGGGTCACAGGCCCAAAAAGAGTGGCAGTGTCCCCAACCCTACCTGTAGATTGCCTGATGGGCAATGATTTGGAAATTTCAGCCTGGGCTGAAGTTGAACACCAAACCCATCTTAGGATGTTGGGCGTCCCTGCAAAGGTTAGTGGGGCTGTGATGGCCACAGCCCCAGCCCAAGAATTTGGAGAGATGGAGCCTGAAAGAATGGCCCACTCTCCCCCAAAAGAGAGCACAAGGGTTGAAGAAAAGTCTTCTTCCCCCAGACAGTAGGTAAGGGTCAGCCTCCTCAGGGAACTGACCCTACCCCTAGTGAAGGAACTGCCACAGAGGTAGTCAGGCCTGGCCTGGCCACACCCCTGATGGCAGAGGACCCTTCCAAGGTGGTACCCAGTCTGGAGCAGGTAACCTGCCCCTCTCTACCCTGCCTCAGTCAGCCCAGGGCTGCAGAGGTCAGGGAGGTCAGTGGACCCCCCGGGCCCCCTGTCCAGAGGAAGCCCCCCATCAGCAGATTAGGGGCACCCAGTCTAGTAGCCCTAGCCAGGTGAAAATTCCTCTACACACTGAGGGATCCCCCATACCTTTATGTAGGGACCTCCCCCAGAAGGACTCTGGTAGGCAAGGGCAAACCTGGGACCAGAAGGTTCCAAACCTGCCATGTCCCTCCAGTGTTCCATCCAAAGGGACCCAACCCCCAGCTGTAGGCAGCCAAAGGTTGACCCTTAGAGCAAAGTGCAACTCAGTCATGGAAAGACAGGCATACATGGTGACCAGTGATCTGAGGAAGCTGAGGCCAACATTCCTAGGGCCTCACTTCCCTACTCAGACACCTCACCAGCCTTGTACTTTACCTAAGCACACCAGAGGTAGTGATTCCCCATGGTGGAGACCCTCTCATACCCTTAGGGTGAGGGATTGCTTAGTGGACCATAACATAGGGGGCAACCATGCTAGTGCAGGTGCTTCCTTATATGGCCACTTAGTCAATATAGGCTCAACTGGCCAAGGTTAGCCTTATCTCCTTTCGTTTGGGGGGGTTATGTAGGAAGGTGGAATCTGACTATATGGTTGCCCCCACTTTTTTTATGGTGTTTTGCTGGTTTATGACTTAGTTGGACTGGGATCCTGCTATTCAGGGCCCCAGTCTATCTGCTTTCTCTGTAAAATGGTTTCCATGTGCCTTAGGCACATCTCTGATTGGAATCTGGAGTGCCCTTATAAGTCCCTAGTATATGGTATACTATGTACCAAGGGCATAGGTACCTCAGAGGCCTGCCAGGGGCTGCAGCATGTATTATGCCACCCCTGGAAGGCCATCCAAACTGACACCACAGGTCTGCTACTGCAGCCTGGGTAAGGTGGTGCATGCACCCCTTACTGTGATATAGGTTACCTATATCACTAAATACATACACACATATAAACCTATAAGTCACTCCTAAGGCAGGCCTTATCAATCCTAAAGGCAGAGTGCATGGTTCCTATGTGAGAGGGTGCCCCTGCATGAGCAGGGCCCCTCTGCAGCGTTCGGAGACCATCTCTGATGCTGTTTGTAGTGCAGCCTGACCATATACTCTTAAGCGCATTATATCCTCGCGGTAAAATGCTAACTTTGGAATGGCTGCACCTAAACATGTCGTGTTTGGTGTCAAACATCTTGGAATACTACCCCCCGCCAATCCTGGCGGCGGGGGTAGCATTCCACCCTTCTAGAGGGAAAGACATGTTAACTCTGGCTTACCCGGTAACTTCTTTCTGAAGCCCTGGCATCACAAAATGGATGCTGCTGCCACAGACACAAGTCTGGCCTCCTGCTGCTGGACGAAACTCCGGCAGGGGAGGCCTGGACAATAGGTTTCCTGTTGCAGGGAGGTGTGACCACCTCCCCAGACAGGATAATGTGTATTGGGGCTGGGTGGGTGCACTCTTAGAGTGCTTTGAAGTCCTGCACTGGGGGAGCAAAAGGCTCCTCTGTGCATATGCCAGTTCAAACCAGCTCAGGGGCTACCTGCCCCTGCTCTGGCGCGAAACTGGACAAAGGGAAGTGGGTGTAGCCACCCCTCCCTTGACCCTCCCATAGGTGGGGTCATAGAGTTAGTCCCTCCCTGTTTTACTGGTTAAAATGGGGAACCCTTGCCACAGCAAGATTAGATTATACCTGGACGAAACTCTGAAACAGAATCCTGGACCTTCGACGCTCTACTCACGATTAGAGGACTGAAGAATCTCCCTTGGGGTCAAGGAGTGACTCCCCTGCTTGGCAGGCACCAAAGAAGCATCTGTCCGGTTCGCATCACTGAAGCTCCCGTCGGACGCCGAAGTCATCGCATCACCAGAGGTGGATTCTCAGACTTCCCCGAGGCTACCCTGAGTCCCCAGCAAAGCTGAGGCCCGTGGCTATCGTGGGTGACGTGAGACCGTGACCCCTGGACACCGAGCACACTTGCAAGTGCACCATCTTCTGGGTCTCCCAAGAAGTCGTGCTTTGGGCTCCGAGTAGCCCTAGCCTCCAGCACCACCTGCACCGAAGATCACTGGCCCCCACTCCACGAGTGTCCTGTAAGCCAGCTCCACGTGCGGCGTCACGAGGCTCCTTCGCGGTCGCTAGCCCGTTGGCTAGTAGCCCTTACCGAAGGCCAATCTTTTCTTTACTTGGCAGTCTGGTTGCTCCAGGCCTGCCCTCACTTACCCTTGCTGGGTGAGTTCCCCAGACCTTGCTGGTCTGCATCATCGACGATCTACATCTTACTCGAGACTTGCCGTTGCCAAGGCCTGTTGGGTCCAATCTGGTCGCCGACACCTCTGCACTCGACAGACATCGAGCAACAGCCCGAATCCTGCTCCTGGTCGCCGACAACGCCTCCCGGACCTCGTGGCTGAAGAGTCAAGACGACCGTCAACGAACTTGAAGCACTCGACATCGGTGGGCATCTGTCCATCGCCCTCCTGGTCACTGGCTAGTGACCCAGACTCTGTCCCCTCTGCTTTCAGGTTCTTCAGAACTCCGATCCACTCTTGGATCCACCCGGACACTTTTCTCCTGGTCGCCAGCAGCACTTTGCAGCAGATCGCCATAAGAAACGACGACGAAACCCGACCCCGAAAGGCACCTATGCACCCGGCTTCCCTGGGTGAGGTAACACGAGTACTCCGGTGCTCCCGTGGGTAGAGACTCTTCAAAGTCCTAGATCTCAAAGGGTTTTGTCCTAGTCCTCTTTTAAGTGTCCCTTTCCTCTATTTTCCCGATCCCGACTTTCTCCATAGAAGTTAACGGCGTATCGCGGTTGTGTATTTACACTGCACGCGTCTCCCGTGGGTCCCCTGTGTCACTACCTTGGGTGGTTCCTTGTGGTCCAAGCACTTCTAGAGGCTCTAGGCCTAGTGTCTAGTTCAGTCGTGGTTCGCATACCATTTTATTGGTATATGGTTTGGTACGCCCCTAGGGCTCAAACGTGTATTTGTGCTATTACTGTGATTTAAGATCTTATAACCTATGTACTTCGAACTCTAGCCTCATAAAGAGACTAGAGGGGTGTGTTTAGTAATAAATACATATATTTTGAATATATACCTGGTGTGGTGCTCTTTCATTTGGTCACTCAAGAGATTATAGACTGGTAAAACAAGCTGCTTTACATTCCTTCAAGACTTAGCCTGAAGGCTGCTCTCCACAGCTACCACTAGGATAGCTTTCAATAAGGTTGTCTTTAACCTACCTACCATAAGAGTCGATTTGGACTGGTGCAAGGTGCCCACTATAATTAGTGGACAGCATATGC
>CAWUFW010030175.1:0-17708 GCA_963921515.1 Calotriton arnoldi
CACTACTGACTCTAGGGACCATTGGATCACCATGTGATGCAAATGAAAATAGTAAGCCCTCAGACCAGAAAGGATGTTAGTCATGGATTTTGAGTACACACCTGTGAAACAGCAACAGCAGTTTGTAAACAGCGAGAGACATTACCAGCCTTTTCAGTTGAGGAAAGGGCATACTGATGAAGTCAGAGGGCTTATCCCCTGACTTCATCGATATGCCTGTTCCTTATATGAAAGCCTGGTAATGTGTCAGGAATATTGTAGTTTGCGTCCCTGGGGATCACAGCAAATGTCACAGGAATACAACTGCATCTCAGACTATACAGTACAAGCTTGCTATGGGGCAGCCTTGGAGATTGTGGCAGACGGCCCAGTGGTGGCTGGTGAGGCAAAGGAGAGGTCCAGACGATTCTGGGACAGGAAGAGCTGGGAAGATTTAAGCACCAGTCACAATATCACACTTTCCCTGGCAACAATAGGTGGTGGGTTCTCTATTCTGGTTGCATAATTCACATAGTTTTTGTTCCCTGCACATTTTTTGCATTGGTTGACTTTGGTCCCTTGGGTGATTAGGGCAGCTCAAATTAGCCATTTCTTCCACAGATTCTGAGCTCTGTTTGCTATTATTCAGGAATCCCTGCTCCAACTTCTAACACTCCAAGCCATCCTGGCAACCCTACTATTTTAGGAGAACCTTTGTATTCAGTTCCCAGATTGCATCCTGGTTGTCTGAGGGGCTAGTCATGCCATCTTCATTTCCATACTCTGGAAAGCCATTCTACTGATAATCACAAGACATTGTATCTTGTGTTACACAACTATAGTAAATTAGTTGCACTTTGTCCTATCAGATTATGTGCAGTCTGAGCATCCTTGCCTCATGTCTTCCACCAGCCCACACGCCCGAGATCAGCGGGCCTAGAGCTTATGGAGAGTTTAATTTCTCTCCATTTCCTGTTCCCTTTTTCCCTGTGCAGTCACTTGAGACTCTAGAGTTCATTAAAATCTTATTTGTTTAAAAAAAGAAAGGAGTGTGGTTAGCTTTGGAGCCCCTGGTCTGACTTCCAGCGAAACTGTGGCATAACTTATTATCTGGTCATCAACATTTCTGGCTATATACAAATAGTGATGTCTCTGATCAAAGAAATGAATAGTTTATTGTTCTCACTGAGCGCAATAGGGCATCTTATACAGAACATAAGAAACAGGTCAAACAGGTTACATAGTAAAGCTGGTTGGGTATCAAACTCACAACACGCCACCCACCAAAATACACCATAATACAAACAACCCTGAAAAAGAACACATTAGGATAGAAATCAGATCAAATACGAAACTGACTGACCACACCACTTCTTCTACCAACCACCTTCCGTACATACTCACAACTGCTTGGTGCTGAGAATGAATACTGATTGTTGGACTTGGCCCTTTTTGCAGTGTTATCCCAGAACTTTTTGCCTTCCTCCTGTATTTTTTCTGATCTGTTGTTGGTGGTTTTAGGACTTTGGGCACTTTATCACTGCTGATCAGTGCTAAAGTGCATGTGCTCTCTGTGGTAAACTTGGTAAGATTGGTGTACACCAATTTGGCATATTTAATTTACCTGTCAGTCCCTTGTACAGTGGTATCTCATATACCCAGGGCCAGAAAATTAAATGCTACTGGTGGGCTTGCAGCGCTGCTTGCGCCACCCACCAAAGTAGCCTTTCAAACCTGTCTCAGGCCTCTGCCACTGCAGGGCCTGCGCGTGCAGTTTACTGCCGCTGTGACGTGGCACATAAAGTGGTTGCCATGTCTGTGACTCCCCCTTTACTACATATCAGTCACCCCTAAGGTAGGCCCTAGCTAGCCCTATGGGCAGGGTGCGGTGTAGGTAAAAGGTAGGACATGTGCCTTAACTGTGTGGCCTGTCCTGGTAGTGACAAACAGCCTATTTGGTTTCTCACTGCTGTGAGGCTGCCCTCTCATAAGGATGCATTCGGGATTCCCTGATATGTGCTTCAGTGGTAATTCCTGACATGAGAGGGGTAGCGTGATCAAGTTTGGTATGTTTGGAATAGTGGTGATAAATGCCGCGTATTGGTGTTTGCGGATTTATTACGATTTCAGAAATGCCACTTTTAGAAGTGAGCATTTCTGTGTGCTATGTGTCTTTGTGCCTGCCTGTTGTGTATTGACTGTCTGGCTTTGGAGTGAAAGGGGCTGGGGAGGTGCAGTGGCTCCAGAGAATCTGGAGGAGTCAGCGCTAGGCTGAATAGGCCTGATCTGCACTTGGAGTGGTGGGAGGAGTAGCACCTGCACCTGAATAGGGCTGTGCCTGCCTTCCACAATGATGGTTCTGCCCCCCTGTGGTGTGTCTGGGGCCAGGGCTTACACTTACAATGGGAAGTGTTGTGCACTTGCAAATTGCCCCCCAGAACTGGTTTGGACTGGGTCCAGGGCCCTGTGCCAGGGAGAGAACAAAGACTGTAGTACTATAACTACTGGGGCTGTGACCCCATGTCTGCTGAGCTTGCTTGGGACTAAAACAGAAGAGGACTGCTGTGTGCCAGGAGGAAACGCCGTTTGCAACTACCTCCTGCCTGCTGAGTAGCTGAAGGGACTGCCCTCTGCTAAGGGGCCCCGAGTGCTGGCCTGCCTGTGCCCCTTTTTCTCTGCCCCTGTGCTGGGGAACTTATAGTGCTGGTGAGGGCTCTATAATACTGCTGACCAAAGAGTGGGCTGACACTGCGCTGACGCGGATAGGAGCTGTTGGGGTGTGCCCTGTGGCATGGGCAGCCCCGCCCTCTCTGTGGCCGTCCTCTGGATCCGACACAGCGCCGCGAGTTCCACCGATTGAGAACTCAGGGGGATTTCTCGTTGTGGGCCGTCAGGAGGAAGCCTGCGCCGAGAAAGAAGTTGACTCCATTTCCAAGGCCGAGCGCGGCCCCCCAGTGAGTTGCCGTAGCAACGAGGGAGCAGCGGGAGAAGCCGTAAGTCAGGCGGAGGACGCCTGGTTGTGGGCGGGGCGGCCTTCCAAGAGCGAAGCCGCCGGAGAAAAGAAGAGAACCGGCCCTGACGCTGTGAGCCCCGCCCTCCCTGAGGAAGCCGGGCTGCTGCTTGAAGGGAGGCGGAGTGCGTGGCAGTGATCGCTTCTCCACTGCCGCCGATTGTTTCCCCTGTGTGTGGAGGGTTCCACGAGGGATTCCCTATCCCTGAAGGAATTGGGAACCCTTTTCCTGTTCTGTGCAGCCAGAGGGGCTGCACAACCCGTGACACAGTGAGGACCGCAGGAGGCCCTGCTCGACAGGGAGAGGTACAGCCTTGGCAATAGTTGTCTGCGGACTGCACACTCGCGGGGGCCAGTCCATTGGATACGGGGAGGTCCCCGGCCAACGTGGGTAGAGCGGGTGCCTCCCCTACTGGTGGTACACATATCGGGGGCATTGTTGTTGTGGGCCGCTCGTGTGAGACCTCGACGGAGGCCCTGCCCTGATAGGGACTAGCGCATTCCTGGTATTAGCTGCGCAGATGGCCCAGTAGCCTGAGAGGCCGGAGCACTGTATACCGCATAATAGGAGTGCAGAGGCGGCTCCTTGTGGTTGCCTGACTTGACTTCGTGATCCCCACGTTAAGAGGGCTATATGATCTGCATGTAGCTAGGGTGGGCATGAGGTGCTCACAATATGGGTATTGTGGCAAGTGTGTACTAAGGTGCACTGATGATCATATGTATGCATAACGTGTTGTGCTGAGTGCAATATGGCCAGTAGCTACTGGTCCCTAACTGTAATGGCCATGACAGTGGCCCGATTGGCCTGGTGATGTATGTAATGTTATGACAATTGCCTGATTGGCAAGGTGATTTATGTACTACCTGTGAAGTCATGACAAGTGCCTGGTGGCACAGTATACATATGTGATTTTGTTCCAATGTGTTTTTATGGATAATACAAAGGCTATTTTTGTATAACCTTGTGTGGAGTTTCTTTTGTGGTGTGCCTAGTAATCCCATTTCTAACACTGATCAAAAGACTCACAAGATATTTCAGAGGCAACAGTAGTTGTTGGTGAAGTGATTTTGTAGCAGCAATGTGAAAATGAAGTTCAGTCACTTTAGTGTGTAGATTCCCTTGACAGCACATACATGTTTTTCTCAGAGTACACTGGAGGTTATAGGCCACATTCTATACAACCTGAAAATGAAATGTGAATATGGAGTGATTTGAGTGCAAAACGAAGTTGGCATTCACAATTGTTCATCTACGCGTGCTCCAGACACCCGTAGTCAGAATGTATCTGGATAGAAAGCAAGGATACGTTGGCAGTCATAAAGCTTGAAGGAAGTAGCTTTGACAACCTTTTTGATTATTAGTTTTAGAGTGATATAAATGGTAACTTGAGATGTTATATTGCAGTAACAGTTGTGCACTTGGGGCAGTGAAAGAAGGGAGAGGAAATACGCATCTCCTCTGCTGTGTGGCGCAATCCTGAGCAGAACTGATACATTGCCTCTGCAGCGTGTACTTTCCCGACTCAAGGACTTGGCATAACAGTTCATAGCCCAATCTGAACTGCCACAGCATGATGTATTTTCAATGCAGGCCCTCGCATCAATAGCATCTCGTCAATGGCATCCTTGACGATGACGCAGGACCTCGCATCGCAGACCCTTGGAAGTGGTGCATCGCCTCGGCTGCGCAACAGATTCTCGACATGGGACTCCGCAACTCTTCGCAGCCTGAATTGAAGGTACTCTGTTCAGCATGCCTAACTGGGTCCGAGTAGCCAGCTCACTGTGCCACTGGATTCAAGCTATCCTGGCTGATGAGAGGTGAAACCCCGAAACCGGTCCTAGGATGCTTGTTTCCGGTCCAGGGAGGACCTAGCTTGGCAGTTCGGGCTGGACTGTTCCCATGAGGCACAGGGTCAAGACTGATTTGCATATGGCCAGGTCTAAACTGGTGTGGCATGGTGAGCAAAAGAATGATGGATTTAACCCAGATCTCTTGACTGGGGGTGAATGTTTTGATTTGTTCTGCATTCCATCCATCAATTGTGTGTCTTTTGCTTCCTCGCCCTAACTGCGCCGGGTATGCCCAGACTGGGGTCCGGGCTCACTGTGCCACTGGATTCAAGCTATCCTGGCTGATGAGGGGTGAAACCCCGAAACCGGTCCTAGGATGCATGTTTCCGGTCCAGGGAGGACCTGGCTTGGCAGTTCGGGCTGGACTGTTCCCATGAGGCACAGGGTCAAGACTGATTTGCATATGGCCAGGTCTAAACTGGTGTGGCATGGTGAGCAAAAGAATGATGGATTTAACCCAGATCTCTTGACTGGGGGTGAATGTTTTGATTTGTTCTGCATTCCGTCCATCAATTGTGTGTCTTTTGCCCCTTGGAAGTAGTGCATCGCCTTGGCTGCGCAACACATTCTCGACGTAGGAATCCGCAACTCTTCGCAGCCTGAATTGAAGGTACTCTGTTCAGCATGCCTAACTGGGTCCGAGTAGCCAGCCCGTGCTCCATCGTTGTTGGCCTGAGCTTATGACTTTGTCCCAGCCAAGCAAGGCCAGATAGCCACCGCTGGCACTTTGTGGCACTATTTTCACTGAAATGTTTTAAATTGCACATCTCCAGTTCTACTGATTGGATTTTTGTTGTGTGGGTCTTGTTCTCTTTATTACAATTTACTCCATTGTTCTAAATTGGTGTGAAATTTTCCTTGTATTGTGTTTTGCGTTATTACTGTTTGAAGTGCTTCATAAATACTTTACACATTGTCTCTACGTTAAGCCTGACTGCTCTGTGCCAAGCTACTGGAGGGTTGAGCAGAGGTTAATTTAGGGTTTTCTTGTTAAGTGGTTGCTGCTTGAGTAGGGTTTCAACCTCCTCAACCAGTAAACACATTTCTTACAGCATCTTTTGACACTCAGTTACCAATTTGTGTTCTCCTATTTTTATGCTATGCCAATATCCATTCTTTAATACCATCACAGTCTTTTGTTCAAAATGCATTTACCGCCGTGTAGCAAAGTTTTCACAAAACATACTGGTCCTCGGTGTATTCTTCCAGTCCAGCCTGCACTTATGCAATGGAATATAATTCACACTTCATGGATGCTCTTTTAATGAAACGTAATATATTCAAAATACAGTGGAACGAATTCTTGTTTACATAGAAGAATTTTGTGCAGATATTAACAAAGCTTCTATATCTGCACTGTCTTTCTTTCAAAAAAGAGGATTCATTGTAAAAACTTCTGCTGAAAGATCTGGCATTCAAATAATCAAACACCAGTGGCTACTCTTTCTGTGTCCAAGTTTCCTGACTATGCATCTTCAACTCGCCTGTCCACTCGGTCGGTTTAAATGCTACTTCTCACAACCCCAAATTCTGTAAAAGTCTAACCAGGAATAACAACTACTGAAGGAAATAGTGCAGCAGGGTAGTGGTTTGGCTCTTTACAAGAGTGAAGAAGCCCTATTCATGGGACACGAAGCACACAAAAATAGCATTCAACTTAACACGAACATAAACACAGTCTTACTGAGTGTAACACCTTATGTGCAACTATGCAGTGCAAAATCTACTCCTGTATACCAATACAATAGATATTACAAACCCCGCAGACACAGCAGCAGGCCTCACACTCTGTCACCAAAGCACGATAAATACTGCCTTCTAGAGCCAGTGGCTCAAAATTCTTCTGGAATTGGAAGACAGTTTGTTCACCACTCCAAAATGTCTACAGAATCAGTATCTTCAGGAAAAAGGGATTCAAAGAGATTTTGGCAGTTGGCATCTGGTAAAGGTCAGTCGATATGTTCACAATTTGGTGGCTGAATAAAACCTCACATTTGGTATACCCATTTTGCTGACTTGTACGCCCCCCCTCCTATTTAGCACGAGGTAGGGATAACCCTACCTGACGGCTCAGACCTTAGATTGAGTGTAGTACCCCTGACACTTCATATAGATTTGAAAGACTCAGAGAGGGCAATCAAATCTATCATCCCAGGAAAAGCTGCAGGCCCAGATGGGGTCTCAGGAGACCTATTTCTTTCTGATATTGATGCTTGGGAAATATTTTAACATCTTGTCTAATGCAATTGTATTTGGAATGGATATACTGCTTAGTTGGAAGGTGGCAAAAATTGTTCCAGTATTCAAGAAAGGCCAGAGGGACTCCCCGTCTAACTATAGGCCTGTACGTTTAATAGATGTACAAGTGTTTAGCAGACAGATCCTTTATAAAATCAAGGAGTGATTAGAGGATATAGAAATACTGTCACAACTCCAGGCTGGGTTCAGAAGACAAACAAGTACTTTAGACCAGGTGTTTAGGCCTCTAGCACTATACTGGAAAACAGTTATATTGGAAAAGGCTAATTTATACCTGGTCTTTATTGATCTGAAAACCGCTTTTGATTTGGTTCCATGCCCCAAAACGTGGGAGGTGGTGAACAATATGGGCCTACCTTATGGCCTTTTGGATATTGTTAAGCGTCTGCATTACGAAAACTTATGCGTAGGTGCGATGGGATCCATGGGTGATCTGAATTAAAAAATAGCAACCCATAAGGGCGTTCAGTAAGGGAGCGTTTTGGCACGTACCCTGTTCTCCTTCTATCTGAGCGTGGTGGTGCCTTACCTGGAAGATTGTATAAATGATGCACCTAAGTTGGCGGGCAGAAAAATCCCACTTCTTCTGTTCGCAGAGGATACTCTTTTAATCTCCAAGACCCCCCTTGGGCTTCAGACGTTGGATGATAGATTTGGGGATTTTTGTAAGAAAAGGGGGTTGGTGATAAACCTCAAAAACATTAAGTTTATGGCCCTAAATCCTCATAGGTCATTCACTGGATCTGCTTATCTAGATGGTGCTCCTTTCAAAAGAGTAAGCAAGTTCATCTATCTAGGCATTACATTAACAAAAAAGTTCCTGGACACACCTGATAAAGAAAAGTGTGGTGAGTATAACTCACCATGCTGTGGCTATTTATAGACCCTTTAAATCAGCAAAGGCAAAACAGATCTCTTCTATCATAAGGGTATATACGGCCAAGGGGGAGGCTAGTGGTTTGTATGGAGCAGAGATGTGGGGCTATGCCAGTGTAACCGATCTTAGTAGAGCAGAAAATCAGTTTCTGTACTCTTTGGTAAGTTAACCTAAAAGCTCCCCTTTAGTTCCTCTATTTCATGACTTAGGGCTCCAGCCAGTGGTGAGAAAGGTCAGATTACGCCCCCTTCTCTTTTGGTGGAGATTAAAACACATTCCTGCTCTTTCTAAAGATTATCTTGCTTTTAAAGAAAGTGTTAACCTTGATAAGCTCTATGCCAATAGTTGGGTGACCTTTATAAGAGATCTGTTGATGATGCTTGGGTTGGGCAAATATTGGCCTGAGGATTACCCAAAACTATCACGAGAATTGCTGAAACCGTCATACTGGAAATGGGTCACCAACATGGAACCCAAAGAGAGGATCTTGGCCCCATGACTGATGCCATTTTGTGCATTAAGCCGCAGAGCTCCTTGGAGCCTTTCCTTGACTTTATATTGTCACCTGGGGACAGAACTTTGTTGCTGCAGAACAAGTTACTTACCTTCGGTAACGATATATCTGTAAGAGACATACATTAGTTATAGATTCCTTACCTTAGAATTACCCCCACGGGTCAGATTGGATCCGAAGAATTTTTTCTCAGCAGTACCCCTGTACGTCGGTAGGTAGCGTCGGTCGACTCCGCGTTCGTCGTCGGCGTCATTATCGCCGTGATGACGTCGCGGTATCTACTTAGACGCCCCTGCACGCTGACGTCAGCTCTTTTACACAACATTCCACGCCAGAAGCGCAGAGCCATGCATGACACTGACCACTGGTGCACAAAACTAGGGCCGTGAAAGGGAGTCCCTTACTCTAGAAGTCAGTTCGCAGAACGGGGAGGATGGGTGGGGCGGTAAGGAATCAATACCTAATATATGTCTCTTACAGATGTATCGTTACCGAAGGTAAGTAACTTGTTCATCTGAAAGAGACTATTAGTTATAGATTCCTTACCTTAGAATAGATACCCCAGCAATACCAACCCCGGAGGTGGGTCTGCGAACTAAGTTCACACCAGAAAGTCATGGAGAACCGAACGGCCAAAGAAGCCATCTCTACGGACCTGACTATCCAGGCAATAATGTTTAGTGAACGTGAGCAGTGATGCCCATGTAGCTGCCTGGCAGATGTCATTGAGGGGGACTCCACGTCCCAAAGCAGTAGTGGCTGCCGTCGCCCTAGTGGAATGGGCACGTAGTCCTACTGGAGGTTCCTGTTTTGCCAAGGAATAACAGATTTGAATGCAAAGAACGACCCATTGAGAGATGGTCCATTTTTGCACTGCCCGACCTTTCTTGGCGCCAACATAGCCAACAAAGAGTTGATCGTCTACTTGGAATTGTTTTGTGCGATTCAGATAGAATGATAACGCACATTTTGGATCCAGACAGTGGAGAAGGTGGGCAAAGTGATGGTCTGTCCTACGTGGAAAGAGGTAGCCACTTTGGGTAAAAAAGAAGCCCTAGTTCTGAGGACAACCTTGTCCGGATGGACAGCAAGGAAAGGAGGCCTGGAAGATAAATCCTGAAGCTCACTCACCCTGCAAGCAGAGGTGATGGCAACCAGAAAGGCAGTTTTAAGAGTTAAGAGTTTGAGAGGACAGTTATGTACTGGCTCGAAAGGAGCACACATAAGGTAAGTTAAGACAAAGGTTCAAGTACCACTGGTGCATTACGAAAGGAATAGGAGGAAAGAGATGAGCAATGCCCTTCAGAAATCTGTTAACAATCGGGGACTTGAAAAGAGAGGGCTGGTCAGGAATGCGAAGAAAAGCCAAAATGGCCGAAAGATAGCCCTTAAGAGTGCCCAGAGCAGAGCCCTGCTGGGCCAAAGAAAGAATGAAGAGGAGAACCTCTGAAAGAGGGGCAGAAAGGGGATCCACAGCCTTTGCTGTGCACCATACCACAAATTTATTCCATCTACAGGCGTATACCATTTTAGTGGAGGGACGCCAGGCTGCCAAGATAACATTACAGACTTCGGGAGGAAGGTCAAAGGCTGTCAACTGTCGCTGCTCGATCTCCACGCAAGGAGATGGAGGCTGGACAAGTTCGGGTGGAGGACCGTCCCCTGCTGCTGCAACAGAAGATCCTCCCGAAGAGGCAGTGTGATCGGAGGATCGGTGGCCATGTTCAAGAGCTCGGGATACCAGACTCTTCGTGCCCAATCCGGAGCCACAAGAATGACTAGCGCCCGGTTGTGCCTGATCTTCTTCAGCACTCTGGGTAGAAGTGGTATAGGAGGAAAGGCGTATAGAAGATCGCAACTCCACTCGCGACGCCGAGTGAGTGCCGCCTTGGAAACTCCAACGTGGAGAACTGCTGACATTGCGCATTCTCTTCAGTGGTGAATAGATCTAACCAAGGCCCTCCCCACAGCTGAAAGAGACCTTGCACCACCTCAGAGTGAAGACGCCATTCGTGATCCATCAAGCACCGGTGGCTGAGTTCGTCCGCCCTGGCGTTCAGGGAACCTGCCAGATGTTGAACTACCAGGGACATGCCCTGATGTTCCAGCCACTTCCAGAGGCAAAGGGCCTCTTGACACAGGGTCCCCGACCCCACCCCGCCCTGCTTGTTGCAGTACCACATGGCAGAGGTGTTGTCTGTGAACACCTGCACTACTTTTCCTTTGACAGAAGGAAGGAATGCCTTCAGTGCTAGACGAATCACCCGGAGCTCCAGAAGATTGATGTGGAGCCCAGATTCCGCCAGAGAACAGAGGCCTCTGATCTCTGCCTCTCCCATGTGGCCGCCCCAGCCCAGGAGTGACGCATCTGTCACCACTGTGAACTCTGGTTGGGGAAGGTAGAGGGATCTGCCGTTGACCCAATCCTGGCTCGTGAGCCACCAGTACAACTGACGTGCAGTCCCCTCTGAGATCTGGAAGACATCGGAAAGATTGCCCTGATGTTGCGCCCACTGGAACTTCAGGTCCCACTGCAGAGCCCGCATATGCCACCTGGAATGATCCACCAGCAGGATGCAGGAGGCCATGAGGCCCAGCAGCCTCAGGGTAATGCTCAGTGAAATCCAGGATAGAGGCCGGAACATTGGTATCATAGCCCGAATATCCTGGACTCGCTGCTCGGGAGGATAAGCTCGAAACTGCGCTGAATCCAGAATCGCTCCGATGAAAAGGAGCTTCTGAGAAGGGTTCAGGTGCAACTTCGGCACGTTGACTGTGAACCCCAGCGAATGTAAGAGGTCCGCCGTAGCCTGGAGGTGGGAGAAGACAGCCTGGGGCGAACTCGCGTTCAGCAACCAGTCGTCGAGATAGGGGAAGACTGGAACCCCTGATCTGCACAGATGAGCTGCGACCACCGCCATCACTTTCGTGAACACCCGAGGGGCACAGGTAAGGCCAAAGGGGAGCCCGGTAAACTGGAAATGCTCGTGGCCAACCATGAACCGTAAGTAATGCCGATGGGCAGGCAAGACGGGGATGTGAAAATACGCGTCCTGCAAGTCCAACGCTACCATCCCGTCTCCAGGGTCGAGGGCAGACAAGACCTGAGCCAGGGTGAGCATTTTGAACGTCTCCTTCCGGAGGAAGCGGTTGACGTCCCTGAGGTCTAAGATAGGACGTAAGGCCTTCGTCCTTCTTGGGTAGCCGAAAGTAGTTGGAGTAGCAACCACGACCTACTTCTGGGACAGGGATGCGCTCGATAGCTCCCTTGGCCAAGAGAGCCGTAACTTCCTGACGGAGAAGGGCCAAGTGATCCTCCGACATGTGATGGAGTGTTGGTGGCATGAAGGGAGGGGTAGTCTCAAAGGGGAGGGAGTAGCCCCTTCGGACTATCTGCAAAACCCACCTGTCCGACATGATGTTGTGCAAGTGGGGGAGGCGATGGCGGATCCTGCCGCCCACTGGCAACTGGTGGCCCTGAAAGGTCGGACTAGGAAGGTTTGGAGGCTGCTGCAGAGGGGGCACTGGTGGACTGGCCCGCCCGCTGACCCCCAGACCCACGGCACTGAGTCCCACGTCCCCGGCCGCACAGAGGCTGAGTAGATTGCGCCAGCCTGTGGCCCTGGGTGGAACATGGTGGGGCACCCCTACCGTAGCCAGAAAAAGAGGCAAAAGGCAGACTGAACAGGGCGAGAGGTGGTAGCGAGGCCTAAGGATCTGGCCGTAGCTCTAGAGTCCTTGAAGCGATCGAGCGCGTTGTCCGCTTTGTCGCCAAACAGGCGACAGCCATCAAAGGGCATGTCCAAAAGGGTCGATTGGACATCCCCGGAGAAGCCAGTGATCTAGCGTCTCAAGGCTGACGCAGAAATCGTTCTACCCAGCGAGTCGGCGGTATCCAGCCCACATCGGATGGCGAAATTTGCTGCATCTCTACCCTCTGCAACCACACGGGAGAGTACAGTCCGGGCCTCCTTCGGGCACTGTGCCAGCACTCGCCAACCGTGTCCCACACAGAGTGGGTGTATCAGCCCAAGAAACATGCAGTGTTCACCGACTGCCGTCCTAAGCTGGCGGAAGACAACATCTTCTTCCCAAGATGGTCCAGCTTCTTGGATTCCCTATCTGGAGGAGCAGTAGGGAACGTGCCTTTTGAGGTTGAGGCTTGGACCACCAAGGTCTCGGGGTAGGGTGTTGGGTTAGGAAAATTGGGTCGCCCGGAGCCGGGCGGTGGCATCGGGCAATCATCCTATCCACAGGAGCCCCTGTGCTGGGCTTGGACCAAGTGCCCAGAAGGATGTCTGTGAGGGCCTCATTGAACAGCAGCAGGGGCTCCGAAGAGGCCACTGTCGGCTAAAGCACCTCAGTCAGGAGGTTAGTCCTGACTGCCACCGTAGGAAGCTCAACGCCCAAGGCCTCAGCCGCCCTACGCAACACCACAGCATAGGAAGCACTCTCCTCCGTGGCCACGGTAGGGGGAGAAAGCATACCAGGGTCTGGGATAGTATCCAAACCACTGGCGTCACCCAACTCCTCTCTCCAGTCCGGCTCTTCTAGCTGGTCTGCCAGAGGGTCAAAAGACCCCTCCCAGTCCTCCTCATCCTCCTCTGGCTACCACTCAGGGTGAAAAGGAATGCCAGGGTAGAACAGTGGTACAAAAGTAACCCCCGGCGCCAGTACCGGCGTCGGTCGACGCCGATCCGGCTCCGTGTCCATGTTGAGGGGGACGCCGGGGTCAACGCCGGCCGGGGACACAGCTGGTGTCGGAGGTGGCGGAAGCGTTGCCAGAGGAATCGGTGCTGGGGGAGGTGTCGAGGGGTTGACTGGCACCGACCCGGATCCAGGCCTAGATCCCTGGGCGCCCTGCGGTGCCAAGGCCGGAGCCGCCGGCATCGAAGACCTAGAGCCCCCAGCCGAGTCCGCGGGGCCCGAAGGCGTTCCGGCGGAGTCAGGCTGCCCAAAGATGGAGTGGAGGGCTTCGTAAAAGGCGCGTAGCTGGGCAGGAGATGCTCTGGCTCCCGGGAAGGGAGGGAAGCTCGGAGCCGTCCCAGCAGGCTCCGCGGGCGAAGGCGAAGGACGACGACCTTCCACGTCGCGTCGGCCGACGGACAGGGAGAAGGCGAAGAGCGACAGTGCTTCTTCGCCTTCTTCTTGTGCTTCGACTTACTCGATGATGAATAAATGGTGGTGATGACTCCGCGACCGGTGCCGCGACCTCCCTCTTGATGGGGACCTCGAGCAGCACAGAGCCGACTGCTGGGCCTCCAGAAGCTTTCAGGGCTGCTCCCGCAAAGACTTCGGGTTCATGGCCCGACAGTCGGAGCACGACCTCGGGTCATGGTCGCGCTCCAGGCACCAGAGGCACACGAGGTGCGGGTCCGTGACCAACATCAACTTGTGAGAGGAGTCACAGGGTTTGAAGCCGGTTCGAGGATGGGACATCCCTATGTGCACCAGGAGTTGGAAGACTCGAAAAAGATGTCGACAAAAGTCGAAAAAGAGCTAGTCAAAAAATTACTAAGGGGTGCCACTCTCTCTGGATCTGCGCTGGCTGGCACGGAAAAAGAAAGAACTGATGTCAGCGTGCAGGGGCGGCGTCTAAGTAGATACCGAGACATCACCACGGCGATCACGACGCCGACGACTAACGCGGAGTCGACCGACGCCACCTACCGATGCGCAGGGGTGCTGCTGAGAAAAATTCTCCGGATCCAGTCTGACGCCTGGGAGTGATTCTAAGGTAAGGAACTTATAACTAATAGTCTCTTTCAGATGTTATGGTATGGTATGGTATGGTACGCTACCCATTTTGCCCTTTACTGAAAAATGTCAGCCTATGACTGCTGGCAGGGATACTTGTCCAGTGTGCTCAAGTACACCGGAGACCTTAGACCATCTTTTCTTCTTCTGCATAGGTTATACTGGACCAAGGGAAAAAAATGATTTTGCCAATATGCAGGTTGATGGGTTGCTGGCAGTAGTCTATTGCACTTAGGCTACTGTGTGTAGAAACTAGAGAAGCCATAGTGATCGCAGTGGTCAAATATCTGAAATGGTGCTGGGTCATTCAGGCCAGTGCCCTAGGAACTTGAGATTTGTGAATCAACAGTGTTATAATCTGGGATTCAGGGGCCTTTATTTCATCCTAATTGGTTGTACGTAAATTACCTTAAGTTAGAGATTGTGGTTAATTTAATTAATTTTATTTAAAAAAGGAAATGTTTTTTAGGTGACATTTTATCAATCTTTATGGATTTTCTGGATTATGTTTTGTATATGATGCTTGTATACATTTGTCTCCTTTTTTAATTCAAACAAATCTTTTACTGTAAATTTTAACATTTTAACATTTTAATAATGGATCATTTTACTGTGATGTTCATCTATGTACTTTGATGGTCTTAAATGTACTGAATAAAGTTATATGATGAAAAAGATGATGAATCTTTCGGACTGCTGCTTGGCCATGATTCTGGCTTGTTCCCAGTGCTGCAGCCAAGCTTGGATGAAGGAGACATCGCTCTGTGTAGTTTAAAGAGATCAGCAGCCCCTTGACCCAGAGGACAAAAAACAAGGTTCAAATTAATGAATCTTGCGTGGAAGTCATATTGAGGGAGTGAACTGGGAAGGGGCAACTAAGATCTTGGAGTTCACCTGGCAAGGCTGAGCACAAGAAGCTCATGTGTGATCCGAGATTTGAGAACAGTGGAGAAACTCTCCAAGTTTTCATCTTTCATGACCTGACACCACCATCCCTAATTTCCGGGACGCCTCTGCTCCCATGGTTCCAGCCCCAAACAGACACAGATTTTCCCCCCCCCCCCCAAGCCTTGTGGTAGTTTCACTTGATTGTGAAAAGTCTCACAAAATGTCTGTTCTAGAAGACCCAATGGGTGGTAGAGCATTAAACACAACAATAGTTTTGTAAATAAAATCATTGTTACATTAGACCAGTTTGCATTTGGTCTCGATTTATTTTGACCAAATTATTACAATGCAAGCAGTTTGACACATAACCTTCTCTATTGACAGATGACCCCCCTGGGGGGTGAAGGTGTGTTGACATCTAGTCTCCCATTGGCTGGGAGGAACTACAGTTCAGAATGCAGCTAACCTGCAGGATCTAGTTGCCCAGTGATGTCATCACTGGTTTTGAGGGTTGTCACGGGTCATTAGGACTTCTTACAACAGGCCCAATATTTATGCTGGCCTCCTGAACAGTGTATGAGTTAAAGATGGTCATAGGTGAACCTTCTTGATCCTTTAGAGATACCATCAAAGCAATGGTTATAAGAAACTGGGTTACTGGTTGAGGGGAGGTGAAAGCCCCACTCAGGCAACAACCAAAATCCCTGTCAGGGTGAACCACAAAAGCAACTAAATTAACGTGTGCCTTTACTTTCTGGTAGCTTGGCAATCAGGCTTAAATTAGAGACAATGTGCGAATTATTTATGCAGCACACAAATAGTAATAAAGTGAAAACACAGCACAAGAAAAATCCAAAATCAATTTAGAAAAATAGAATAATATTTAATTAATAAAATGACAACAAAATGATCAATATCCAATCAGTAAAACCGGCAATACTGATTTCTATAGTTTTTAGTGAAAATAGTGCCTAGAAAAAGAAAGTCACAACTTCCGGGCAACCGCAATGGAGGCTGGGTCAGGTAAAAGGACCAGGTTAGTCCCGCTGAAGAGTTAGCTGTCGTTGCTGTAGCACAAAGTGCAGGACTTACGTTGACGGTTGTCATGGACAGTTGCTGTTGGCTTTACGTTGGTGGCCATTACAGGCAGCAGAGATTTACCCAAAATCGGACCATTCAAGGTCACAAGTAGCCCATGCAGCTTTTTCTTTTAGTAGAAGTTCTCAATGATGCCAAGACCTGGGTGGTACCTCTTGAGGATCAGGCCTTATTCCAGCGAGGCCCACAGCAGGGGCTCAGGCAGGTCCAGATGCAGCTGAATGGCTGGACAGCAGCAGACATGCCTCTGAAAGCATATTGTGTTCCCCTAGCTCAAACAGGAGTTTAGTCAACAGACACTTGGAGTCCTTTATCCTTTATTTCAGTCAGAAACATGACCATAAAAGTACAATAAAATCGCATATAAAATCAGTAGTCATCAAAACAGTTATAAGATAAAAAATACATATATAAAACTCACAGTTCAACATATGACATCGGGCTCACATTTATAGGAGCCAAAGAGCGATAAGGTGGATAGTGCAAAAATCATATGAATATCGATTCAAAGCTCAACATAAAACTGCCGTCTTGGAAGGCCAGTGAGTTATAGAGTAGCTAATTCAACATCCATATAAACTCTGGGTAGCCTGGGATTTAGGCAAGAGGGTTCAAACTTCCTTCTCCAGACAGCAGGGCAGTTCTTTTGACAGTAGAGCAGTTGTCCTTTTGAATCATCCACAGGTCCAAAAGGGTTTTCATGAGTGATTCTGAATGTCCTCCTTTTATATGTGGTGCTAGCATTTGTGTGTTTGCGTGGGGGAATACCCTGACTTACCCTGAAAACTGGTTTCGGACAGTTCTTCTACTGGTCCAGGCGCCAAACTGTCTAGGGTGACAAAAGGCAGGGCAGACCCGGTGTCTGGTTCCTTTGTGTGTGTGATGTAGGCAACACCCTTTGAAGTTAAGTGGGGACGAGTACAGCCCTTCCCAGTAATCCTGTCAGGATGTCCCATCTTGTCCACACCTAAATTCCCTTTGCCTCTCAGGAAGCAATATACCAACCCCAACGGCAGAGCCGTGCACAGTCATATGACCCAGGACACTGGCAGAAAGGAAAGGTTGGCTGGGACAAGAAAATGCCAACTTTTTAAAAGTGACATTTTCAGAATTGTAACTTAAAATCCGACTTCACCATTAAAGAGGATTTTAAATTACAATTGACAGTTCATAAGCTTTATTTGGTTACAGTAGAAACCATAAGAGTGCCACAAAAATACAGCAAAGCTATAAATATATACACACACATACACAGTAAAAAGGAACAACCATAAAAGCAATCTCATAAGAGACTACGTTTGCCCAAAAATCGTTCAAATATCTCTAGAAGCTACATCAAAAATAATATCTACTGAGAGCAGTTGTAAAAACAGAAGGGCAGGTCGAACGTGTTTGAATTGATGAGCCTTTAACAGGGGGGACAATATAGACTTTCCTAGCCACATCGTGATATCTGCAGAACATGATAA
>CAWUFW010030176.1:0-17707 GCA_963921515.1 Calotriton arnoldi
TCTATTTGATTTGATTTGACCTCATCCTTGGGACTGACAATCCAGAATTCCTTGAAATGTTCCTTGCTAACATGAGTCTCTTTCAATCCCACGGAGAGGCCCAACAGGTACAGGATTCTCAGGGGGTCCTACTAACCAAGGAACCCTGGGACCTTGATAAGATTTTCTGACATACCCAGGTAAATGATGCCACGTTACAGAACGCCTGGCAGGAGGCGAGGGCAAATGGAAACAACCCTAGAGCAAGTTATCCCCAGTTTCTCATAAGAAAGTGTCTACTATATAGGATGGGGCAAGTAGGAGACGATCCTCAACTCTTAATGCTGCACGAATTCTGTGAACAGATATTATTTTTTGCACATTCACATTTGATGGCAGGACATACAGGCACACTCAAAATGACTCAAACTACACTTAGACATTTTTATTGGCCAGGAATCTATGCCATAATAAAGAGATACTGTCAGGAGTGCGAGGTATGTCAATGAAGAAATCCTTTTTGACCCCCTCCGTTACCTTTACAACCTCTACCCATCATAGGAACTGCTTTTGAGCGAGTTAGAATGACCCTTTTAGGCCCCCTCCGTAAGTCCAGCAAGGGAAACCAGTATGCATTTGTAACAGGTTCACTGACAAAATATCAACACCCAAAATATCGAGTTATAAATATCGATGTTAAAAATATCGACATCCTATATTTATAAAGGTAAGTACAAAAATATCGGAAAAAAATATCGATGTCATTAATATAGTTGTACAAAATATTGTTTTTATATATATACAAAAAAATAATAAATATTAAATATATTAAATATTAACATATAGATTTAATATACATTTTAACAAATTTAACAAATAAACCTAATTTAATAAAGTTAAACACACATATATAATAATTAATATATATATATATATATTGACTTTAAAACAATTATTAAACTAATAATTTGAATCTATATTATAATTTTAAAATGATAAAAAAATAGCAAATATATATATATTCACTGAAAAAACCATAGGTTTCAGACACGTTATAGTTAGAAATTTGCATTTAAAAAACCTTTGAAATTCACTGAAAAAACCATAGGTTTTAGGGACAGTTATAGTTAGTTGGACATTGCACTCGTACAAAACCCGTGAAATTCCCCCGTTATAGTTAGTTCAGCTAACTATAACTCGCGCCCCGCAATGCACTGCTGATGACGTCACATATTACATCACTCATGACATGGTCAGTGACATCACTGATGACATCACTGATGACATCTCAAATGACATCACTGATGACATCATCCAGTGACTGTGTGTTTCTGTAAAGTTTAAATATTTTTAATATATATAGGAAAAGACGTATTGAAGAATGAGTGGGTGTCTAAGTGTCTGTATGGATGATTTAGTAGGTGCGTGACTGACTCTATAAGTGAGTGATTTAACGTATCTTACTGAATGCATGGGTTAGTGACTAAACTGGGTGAATGTCTGTATCCGTCTGTCTGTTGCTGTGTAAGTGGCTGCATGTGTTTGTGAATATCTACATGAGTGTGTATATGAGTTATTGAATGGTTGTCTGAGTATCTGTATGGGTGCCTGAGTGTTTGTGTGGGAGGGGTGTGTGCGACTCTGTGCATAGATGTGTGAGTGGGTGATTCACTGGGTGGATGGTTTCAAGAGTGCATCTGTGATAGACTGTATGGGTGGGTAAGTGTGTGTAAGAGTGTGTTAGTGAGTGAATGTATGTCCCAGTGGTACATGTGTGAGTAACTACATATGTGACAGGCAGTATATATGTGTGTTGGAGTATATAAATAGCTATAGCTGAGAGTCTGTGATTGTGAGAGTGACTGTATGGATGAGTGTGTGCTTGTATCAGTGATTGTATAAGAGCGTAAGAATGTGCTAGTATTTGTATGAGTAAGTGAGCTGGTGTGTGTATAACTGTATAGGTGAGTAAATGGCAGTGTGATTAATTATTTGCATGACTGACTAGGTGTGTGAGTACCTCTATGGATGAGTGGCGGTGTGTGAGTGTCTATGTAGGTGTATGAGTGCATATGATAGTCCTGTACTGAGTGACCGTAAGTATGAGTGACTGTACGGGTGAGTGAGTGGATGTGTGTGTAGACCTAAGAATCAGTGAGTGGGTATGTAGTTATTGGTGTTGGAGTGTCTATGGTTTTGAGAATGGCAGCCTGTAATTTACAGTGGGTGTATCAAAAGTTATATTAGGGTGTGAGAAGATGAATGAAATTATTACATGGATGATGTCATCAGTGATGTCATTTGAGATGTCATCAGTGATGTCATCAGTGATGTCACTGACCATGTCATGAGTGATGTAATATGTGACGTCATCAGCAGTGCATTGCGGGGGCGTGAGTTATAGTTAGCTGAACTAACTATAACGGGGAATTTCACGGGTTTTGTACGAGTGCAATGTCCAACTAACTATAACTGTCCCTAAAACCTATGGTTTTTTCAGTGAATTTCAAAGGTTTTTTAAATGCAAATTTCTAACTATAACGTGTCTGAAACCTATGGTTTTTTCAGTGAATTTCAAAGGTTTTTTAAATGCTAATTTCTAACTATAACGTGCCTGAAACCTATGGTTTTTTCAGTGAATTTCAAAGGTTTTTTAAATGCTAATTTCTAACTATAACGTGTCTGAAACCTATGGTTTTTTCAGTGAATTTCAAAGGTTTTTTAAATGCTAATTTCTAACTATAACGTGCCTGAAACCTATGGTTTTTTCAGTGAATTTCAAAGGTTTTTTAAATGCTAATTCCTAACTATAACATGTCTGAAACCAATGGTTTTTTTCAGTGAATTTCAAAGGTTTTGTAAATGACAATATTTAAATGTATTAATTATCTTTATTTTTTTGATACTGATTTACTACATTTTTTTAAACTATTTATTTTTAAATTACATTGTAATTACATTATACATTACATTACAAAATATACTTTCTCAGAATGAACTACTTTAGTTTAAATACTTTGCAAATAGGTAATAGACTTTTAAGTACAGTAGTTACAGTTGTTGCAATAGGCAACACAATTTCAAACACAATGCAACATTGAGCTCAATGTGAATTTCAAGTTAAATGCAATTAGTTACTTTATGGATTACTTTTCTAACCACAGGACTGGATCCTAGATTCAGTCCTGGGACATCTCCTGTAAACAGTTGAGTAAAAGCGTTTTGGTTACAGTACTGATTTTTAAGGAATATTATTGTATTTTAAAAGTTGACACTTAGAAACTTTTTCACATAGAATCACCAATGTTATCCTATGGCAGGAAATTCACTTAGCAGGTAAGTAGTGTTATCGTTACTTTTTCTTACTCAGTGGTGGATCCTGGATCCAGCACCGGTGCATCTCCTGTAAACAGTTGAAAGAATGCGTTTAAGTCATACAGGCGATTTTTAAGGAATATTTGTAGTTTGTGAAAATTGACACTTTGAAACTTTTCTGCTGAAAAACCAGACAATGGATTCCTATGGAAGGAAATACAAGTTACTGGTAAGTACGGTTAGAATTACTTTTCAGGGTCAGTGCTGGGCTAAAAGATGCAGCACTGGGTTCTCTCCTGATAACAGGTGAGTAAATCGGAATTCGTAGTTCGGCTGATTTTAGAGGAATATTATAAAGTTCCAAAACTCCACACTTAGAAGAATTTCCAAGTGAAACCAGTCAATGTTAGCCTATGGAAGGAAATTCAAGTTACTGGTAAGTACGGTTAGAATTACTTTTCAGGGTCAGTGCTGGGCTAAAAGATGCAGCACTGGGTTCTCTCCTGATAACAGGTGAGTAAATTGTAATTCGTAGTTCGGCTGATTTTAGAGGAATATTATAAAGTTTCAAAACTCCACACTTAGAAGAATTTCCAAGTGAAACCAGTCAATGTTAGCCTATGGAAGGAAATTCAAGTTCCTGGTAAGTACAGTTAAAATTACTTTTCAGGATCAGTACTGGGCTAAAAGATGCAGCACTGGGTTCTCTCCTGATAACAGGTGAGTAAATCGGAATTCGTAGTTCGGCTGATTTTAGAGGAATATTATAAAGTTCCAAAACTCCACACTTAGAAGAATTTCCAAGTGAAACCAGTCAATGTTAGCCTATGGAAGGAAATTCAAGTTACTGGTAAGTACGGTTAGAATTACTTTTCAGGGTCAGTGCTGGGCTAAAAGATGCAGCACTGGGTTCTCTCCTGATAACAGGTGAGTAAATTGTAATTCGTAGTTCGGCTGATTTTAGAGGAATATTATAAAGTTTCAAAACTCCACACTTAGAAGAATTTCCAAGTGAAACCAGTCAATGATATCCTATGGAAGGAAATTCAAGTTACTGGTAAGTACGGTTAAAATTACTTTTCAGGATCAGTATTGGGCTGAAAGATGCAGCACTGAGGTCTCTCCTGATAACAGGTGAGTAAATCGGAATTCGTAGTTCGGCTGATTTTAGAGGAATATTTGTATGTTTCAAAATCGACACTTAGAAACTTTTTCAGCAAAAAGCAGACAATGATATCCTATGGAAGGAAATTCAAGTTACTGGTAAGTACGGTTAAAATTTCTTTTCAGGATCAGTACTGGGCTGAAAGATGCAGCACTGAGGTCTCTCCTGATAACAGGTGAGTAAATCGGAATTCATATTTCGGCTGATTTTAGAGGAATATTATAAAGTTCCAAAACTCCACACTTAGAAGAATTTCCAAGTGAATCCAGTCAATGATATCCTATGGAAGGAAATTCAAGTTACTGGTAAGTACGGTTAAAATTACTTTTCAGGATCAGTACTGGGCTGAAAGATGCAGCACTGAGGTCTCTCCTGATAACAGTTGAGTAAATCGGAATTCGTAGTTCGGCTGATTTTAGAGGAATATTTGCACAATGGTGAAGGGAGGGGCGGGGCCTGAGGTGACATCTGTGCAAATGCGCCCGTGGCGCGTTTTAAGTTGGGGGATTAAGACCCCTTGAATCATGAGGGTCCCTGAGGTCCAACTAGCCCACCCTGTACCTCCAGTATGCGCTAGGAGCTGCGTTGCAGAGAGGTGTTCAGAGGCCACGCCCCTTTTACACCTCTCTGCAAAGCAGCTCTGTGGCGCTTTTAGAAGTACATGGTGGGCTAGTTGGCCCCCAGGACCCTCAGGATTGAAGGGGATTTAATTCCCCATCTTAAAACGCGCCACGGGGCCTGTTTGCACACATGCCACCTGAAGCCCCGCCCCTCCCTTCACCACTGTGCAAACGCGCCCGTGGCGCGTTTTAAGTAGGGGGATTAAGTCCCCTTGAATCCTGAGGGTCCCTGGAGTCCAACTAGCCCACCATGTACTTCTAAAAGCGCCACAGAGCTGCGTTGCAGAGAGGTGTAAAGGGGCGTGGCCTCTGTACACCTCTCTGCAACGCAGCCCTCTGGCGCATACTGGAGGTTCCTGGTGGGCTAGTTGGCCCCCAGGGACCCCCAGTATTCAAGGGGAATTACTTCCCTTCTTAAAACGCGCCAGGGGGCGCGTTTGCAGAGTACTGCAGGGAGGGGGCGGGGCCTCCGGCACAATGCCGGTGTTTTTTTTTTTTTTTTAATGGGAGGGGGCTGCGTGGCCCCCTTCCCTGCCCACTTTTGGCCCTGGGGACCCCATCCCCGGGGCCTGAGCATTTTTTTTTTTTAAATTTAAAAAAAAAAACGGGAAGGGGGCCGCGTGGCCCCCCTTCCCTGGGCCTGTATTGGCCCCGGGGACCCCATCCCCCGGGGCATGCCCTCGATTTTTATTTTATACATTTGGAGGGGGGCTGCGTGGCCCCCCTCCTCAGGCCATTTAAGGCCCCGGGGACCCCATCCCCCGGGGCCGGCCTTGCACTTTTTTATTTTTTATTTTATTTTTTTAAATTTTGGGGAGGGGGGCTGCGTGGCCACCCTCCCTGGCCACTTATGGCCCCGGGGACCCCATCCCCCGGGGCCTGGCCTCTGTTTGGGGACTGTGGGGGGCTCCACATGGGGAGCAGCTAACATGCTGCTCCCCATGTGGAAAAGCAATCAGCTTTGGATATTGGAAGCAGAGCAGGTTTCCTGCTCTCTCTTCCAATATCCAGCAAGTTTGTAATGACAGGACGGGAGCCGCGAGGCTCCCGTCCTGCCATTGCAAACAGCAGTGTCCCGGGGTAGGCACCCCGGGACACTGCAGGAGCCGGCCCTGGGGGTGGCGGTCCCCAGGGCCATCAATGGCTCCAGGATGGGGGCCGCGCGCCCCCTCCCTTGAAGTGCACAGCCCCGGGGAGGTGGTGGTCCATGGGGCTCTGGGGTCCGTAACGGACCCCCACATTTATTTTCTATGTGCCCCGGGAGGTGGTGGTCCTCGGGGCATGTGGGGGCTGGAGCCCCCCACACACGTTATTGAAATTAAAAAAGAAGCCCCGTGGGGTGGCGGTCCCCGGGGCTGCGGGAGGGCAGGAGAGCCCTCCCACACCATTTTTTTTAATTAAGCCCCGGGGGGTGGCGGTCCCCGGGGCTTGGGGGGCCTTAGAGGCCCCCCATATAAACAATAAACACACCCCCGCATGCCCCCGGGACTTGGGCCACCCGGGGGCAAATTTGCATCAAAGCGCGGTAGCCCGCGCTTTGATTTTTTTTTTTTTTTGGCAGGATCCGCGCACCCTGAGCGCATCCTGCCGATTAAAAAAAAAAAAAAAAGTTCTGCCTAGGGGTCCTTGTGGGACCCCCTGAGCAGACCTAGGGGGTCAGGGTGTTTCTACCCTGCCCCCTTTGTGCATTTTGCGCACTTGTTTCTGTCCCTCGGTTCTACCGAGGATAAATGGCTGCCAACACTTCCTGATTTGGAGTGTTGACAGCCAATTAGCATGCAGCTCGTGATCGGGAGGGTGCGCGAATCCGACGCTGCCATTGATATATATGTGATTTTCATTTTGATTTTCTCAGGAACTACTGAACGGATTTACACCATTTAACAAAAAGGGTTCTTTCTGAACCAAGAACTACCGGTTTGCCAAATTTGGTGTAATTCCGTTCAGCAGTTCGGGCTGTAGCCGTGTCTAAAGTTTCCTATGGGAAAATGAATGGGGAAAACACGCTTTGGGACCCCCCTTTTTCTCGGCCCCCACTTGATGAATCACCCTGAGACTTTCAGGGTAGGAGCGGACCGGAGCGGGCCATAAAGTTTGAAAATTTCGCGAAGATTCGTAAACCGACGCAAGATTTATTTCAAATAGAATGTCGCGGATTTCCTATGGAAAATAGGTCCTAACTATAACTATCTACTGGCGACCGCCAGTAGATAATATATATATATTCACTGAAAAACCATAGGTTTTAGGGACAGTTATAGTTACTTGGACATTGCACTCGTACAAAACCCATGAAATTCCCCTGTTATAGTTAGTTCAGCTAACTATAACTCGCGCCCCGCAATGCACTGCTGATGACGTCACATATTACATCACTCATGACATGGTCAGTGACATCACTGATGACATCACTGATGACATCTCAAATGACATCACTGATGACATCAATGATGACATCATCCAGTGACTGTGTGTTTCTGTAAAGTTTAAATATTTTTAATATATATAGGGAAAGGCGTATTGAAGAATGAGTGGGTGTATAAGTGTCTGAATGGATGATTTACTAGGTGCGTGACTAACTCTATAAGTGAGTGATTAAACGTATCTTACTGAATGCATGGGTTAGTGACTAAACTGTGTGAATGTCTGTATCCGTCTGTCTGTTGCTGTGTAAGTGGCCGCATGGGTTTGTGAATAGCTACATGAGTGTCTATATGAGTTATTGATTGGTTGTCTGAGTATCTGTATGGGTGCCTGAGTGTTTGTGTGGGTGGGGTGTGTGCGACTCTGTGCACAGATGTGTGAGTGGGTGATTCACTGGGTGGATGGTTTCAAGAGTGCATCTGTGATAGACTGTATGGGTGGGTAAGTGTGTGTAAGAGTGTGTTAGTGAGTGAATGTATGTCCCAGTGGTACATGTGTGAGTAACTACATATGTAAAAGGCAGTATATATGTGTGTTAGAGTATATAAATAGCTATAAGCGAGAGTGTGTGATTGTGAGAGTGACTGTATGGATGAGTGTGTGCTTGTATCAGTGATTGTATAAGAGCGTAAGAATGTGCTAGTATTTGTATGAGTAAGTGAGCTGGTGTGTGTATCATTGTATAGGTGAGTAAATGGCAGTGTGTTTAATTATTTGCATGACTGACTAGGTGTGTGAGTACCTCTATGGATGAGTTGCATTGTGTGAGTGTTTATATAGGTGTATGAGTGCATATGATAGTCCTGTACTGAGTGACTGTAAGTATGAGTGACTGTACGGGTGAGTGAGTAGATGTGTGTGTGTAGACCTAAGAATCAGTGAGTGGGTATGTACTTATTGGTATTGGAGTGTGTATGGTTTTTAGAATGGCAGTCTGTAATTTAGAGTGGGTGTATCAAAAGTTATATTAGGGTGTGAGAAGATGCATTAAATTCTCACATGGATGATGTAATCAGTGATGTCATTTGAGATGTCATCAGTGATGTCATCAGTGATGTCACTGACCATGTCATGAGTGATGTAATATGTGACGTCATCAGCAGTGCATTGCGGGCGCGAGTTATAGTTAGCTGAACTAACTATAACAGGGGAATTTCATGGGTTTTGTACGAGTGCAATGTCCAAGTAACTATAACTGTCCCTAAAACCTATGGTTTTTTCAGTGAATTTGTAAGGTTTTTTAAATGCTAATTTCTAACTATAACGTGCCTGAAACCTGTGGTTTTTTCAGTGAATTTCAAAGGTTTTTTAAATGCTAATTTCTAACTATAACATGTCTGAAACCTATGGTTTTTTCAGCAAATTTCAAAGGTTTTTTAAATGCTAATTCCTAACTATAACATGTCTGAAACCTACGGTTTTTTCAGTGAATTTCAAAGGTTTTGTAAATGACAATTTTTAAATGTATTAATTGTTATATTTATTTTTTCATACTGATTTACTACATTTTTTTAAACTATTTATTTTTACATATTTTATTTTTTAAATTACATTGTAATTACATTATACATTACATTACAAAAAATACTTTCTCAGAATGAATTACTTTAGTTTAAATACTTTGCACATAGGCAATAGACTTTTAAGTACAGTAGTTACAGTTGTTGCAATGGGCAACACATTTTCAAACACAATGCAACATTCAGCTCAATGTGAATTTCTAGTTAAATGCAATTAGTTACTTTATGGATTACTTTTTCTAACCACAGGACTGGATCCTAGATTCAGTCCTGGGACATCTCCTGTAAACAGTTGAGTAAAAGCGTTTTGGTTACAGTAGTGATTTTTAAGGAATATTATTGTATTTTAAAAGTTGACACTTAGAAATTTTTTCTCATAGAATCACCAATGTTATCCTATGGAAGGAAATTCACTTAGCAGGTAAAAACTGTTATCGTTACTTTTTCTTACTCAGTGTTGGATCCTGCATCCAGCACTGGTGCATCTCCTGTAAACAGTTGAAAGAATGCGTTTAAGTCATACAGGCGATTTTTAAGGAATATTTGTAGTTTGTGAAAATCCACACTTTGAAACTTTTCTGCTGAAAACCAGACAATGGATTCCCATGGAAGAAAATATAAGTTACTGGTAAGTACGGTTAAAATTACTTTTTAGGGTCAGTGCTGGGCTAAAAGATGCAGCACTGGGTTCTCTCCTGATAACAGGTGAGTAAATTGGAATTCGTACTTTGGTTGATTTTAGAGGAATATTATAAAGTTCCAAAACTCCACACTTAGAAGAATTTCCAAGTGAAACCAGTCAATGTTAGCATATGAAGGAAATTCAAGTTACCGGTAAGTACGGTTAAAATTACTTTTCAGGACCAGTACTGGGCTGAAAGATGCAGCACTGAGGTCTCTCCTGATAACAGGTGAGTAAATCAGAATTCGGATTTCGGCTGATTTTAGAGGAATATTTGTATGTTTCAAAAATCAACACTTAGAAACTTTTTCAGCAAAAAGCAGGCAATGATATCCTATGGAAGGAAATTCAAGTTACTGGTAAGTACGGTTAAAATTACTTTTGAGGATCAGTACTGGGCTGAAAGATGCAGCACTGAGGTCTCTCCTGATAACAGGTGAGTAAATCAGAATTTGTATTTCGGCTGATTTTAGAGGAATATTTTAAAGTTCCAAAACTCCACACTAGAAGAATTTCCAAGTGAAACCAGTCAATGTTAGCCTATGGAAGGAAATTCAAGTTACTGGTAAGTACGGTTAAAATTACTTTTCAGGACCAGTACTGGGCTGAAAGATACAGCACTGAGGTCTCTCCTGATAACAGGTGAGTAAATCGGAATTCGTATTTCGGCTGATTTTAGAGGAATATTTGTATGTTTCAAAAATCAACACTTAGAAACTTTTTCAGCAAAAAGCAGGCAATGATATCCTATGGAAGGAAATTCAAGTTACTGGTAAGTACGGTTAAAATTACTTTTCAGGATTAGTACTGGGCTGAAAGATGCAGCACTGAGGTCTCTCCTGATAACAGGTGAGTAAATCAAAATTCGTAGTTCGGCAGATTTTAGAGGAATATTTGCACAATGGTGAAGGGAGGCGGGGCCTGAGGTGACATCTGTGCAAACGCGCCGCGTGGCGCGTTTTAAGTTGGGGATTAAGTCCCCTTGAATCATGAGGGTCCCTAGGGCCAACTAGCCCACCAGGAACCTCCAGTATGCGCCAGGGGGCTGCGTTGCAGAGACGTGTAGAGAGGCCACACCCCTTTACACCTCTCTGCAACGCAGCTCTGTGGTGCTTTCTGGATGTACCTGTTGGGCTCGTTGGCCCCCAGGGACCCTCAGGATTGAAGGGGATTTAATTCCCCATCTTAAAACGCGCCACGGTGCCTGTTTGCACATATGTCACCTCAGGCCCCGCCCCCTCCCTTCACCACTGTGCAAACGCGCCCCGTGGCGCGTTTTAAGTCAGGGGATTAACTCCCCTTGAATCCTGAGGGTCCCTGGGGTGCAACTAGCCCACCAGCTACCTCCATTAAGCGCCACAGAGCTGCGTTGCAGAGAGGTGTAAAAGGGGCGTGGCCTCTGTATACCTCTCTGCAAGGCAGCTCCCTGGCGCATACTGGAGGTTCCTGGTGGGCTAGTTGGCCCCAGGGACCCTCAGTATTCAAGGGGAATTACTTCCCCTTCTTAAAACGCGCCAGGGGCGCGCGGCCCCCCTCCCTACATTTTGAAAGCCCCGGGAGGTGGTGGTCCTCGGGGCTTGGGGTCCAAAACGGACCCCCATTTTCAATTTTCTTAGTGCCCCGGGAGGTGGTGGTCCCCAGGGCATGTGGGGGCTGGAGCCCCCACACAGGTTTAAAAAAAAAAAAAGCCCCGGGAGGTGGCGGTCCTCGGGCTGCGGGAGGGCTCAGAGCCCTCCCGCACCATTTATGATAAAGCCCCCGGGGGTGGTGGTTCCGTGGCTTGGGGGCCCTTAGAGGCCCCCATACATAAAATAAACCCCCTCCAGCATGCCCCCGGGACTTGGCCCACCCGGGGCAACTTACATCGAAGCGCGGGAGACCGCGCTTCGATTTTTTTATTTTTTTTGGCAGGATTCGCGCTCCCTGAAAGTTTCGGTGTGATTCGTCAAGCGGGGGCCGAGAAAAAAGGGGGGTCCCAAAACGTGTTTTCCCCATTCATTTTCCCATAGGAAACTTTAGACACGGCTACAGCCCGAACTGCTGAACGGAATTACACAAAATTTGGCAAAGAGGTAGTTCTTGGTTCAGAAAGAACACTTTTTGTTAAATGGTGTAAATCCGTTCAGTAGTTGCAGAGAAATTAAAAAAATAAGAGTCAGAAAATCAATTTCCCATAGGAAACTTTATGCAAGGCTACAGCCCGAACTGCTGAACGGAATTACACCAAATTTGGCAAAGAGGTAGTTCTTGGTTCAGAAAGAACCCTTTTGTTAAATGGTGTAAATCCGTTCAGTAGTTGCTGAGAAAATCAAAAGTAAAAACACATATATATCTGGGCGGAGCCTAACCACACATGTCATCGTGAGATCTGATTGGCTGTCAGCACTTCATCCTGGAATTGCTGGCACCCATCTTGGGACCAATATAAATGATAGTACCGCATTGAAATGCATTGTAGTGAATCAAAGATTTTGAGGGTTACCAAAAGGAGAACTATAAAGGGTGATAACAGACTTTAGTTACATTAGAATTCATTTGTTGATGTACCATACTAATTTCAGGAATTGTGGTGTGTTCTAAGGTGATTTTACCCTGTGAAAAACCTTCTGCTGGGATATCATGAATCATGTTTGAGAGAAAACTATTTTCACATTCTTGTCCCATACAGTTTTGGAAGGTGCTCCAGAAGCTAAAATGAGAGCATATTTTCTGTAAATTCACATTATCTTTCTCAGTCATGTGAGAATGAAGTCTGACATTCTCAGTAAAACATGTACATCCAACAAGGGCAGAGACTGTCAGTTGATTCCTTTGTGTTCTACTGCAGCTTCCCAGAGTGTTCTAAAGAACAACTAGAGTGCTAACAGCCTTACTTATGACAAAAGTATGGCACACCTGAAGCCATCTTGATTGGAATAAACTGGTAACACTTAAAACATTTAATTTAAAAAGGAACAAAATGATGGGGTTCATTTTGTCATAGAAATTATGGTTAGTGCTGTAGAAAGAAAAATTAGGACATGTTTCAAGTGTGATCTCAAATATCTTCCTGTTATATTTCAACAGGAGCAGCCTGTCAGTTGATGCCTTTGTGTTCTACTGCAGCTTCCCAGAGTGTTCTAAAGAACAACTAGAGTGCTAACAGTCTTACTTATGACAAAAGTATGGCACACCTGAAGCCATCTTGATTGGAATAAACTGGTAACACTTAAAACATTTAATTTAAAAAGGAACAAAATGAGGGGGTTCATTTTGCCATAGAAATTATGGTTAGTGCTGTAGAAAGAAAAATTAGGACATGTTTTAAGTGAGATCTCAAATATCTTCCTGTTATATTTCAACAGGAGCAGCCTGTCAGTTGATGCCTTTGTGTTCTACTGCAGCTTCCCAGAGTGTTCTAAAGAACAACTAGAGTGCTAACAGCCTTACTTATGACAAAAGTATGGCACACCTGAAGCCATCTTGATTGGAATAAACTGGTAACACTTAAAACATTTAATTTAAAAAGGAACAAAATGATGGGGTTCATTTTGTCATAGAAATTATGGTTAGTGCTGTAGAAAGAAAAATTAGGACATGTTTCAAGTGTGATCTCAAATATCTTCCTGTTATATTTCAACAGGAGCAGCCTGTCAGTTGATGCCTTTGTGTTCTACTGCAGCTTCCCAGAGTGTTCTAAAGAACAACTAGAGTGCTAACAGTCTTACTTATGACAAAAGTATGGCACACCTGAAGCCATCTTGATTGGAATAAACTGGTAACACTTAAAACATTTAATTTAAAAAGGAACAAAATGAGGGGTTCATTTTGCCATAGAAATTATGGTTAGTGCTGTAGAAAGAAAAATTAGGACATGTTTTAAGTGAGATCTCAAATATCTTCCTGTTATATTTCAACAGGAGCAGCCTGTCAGTTGATGCCTTTGTGTTCTACTGCAGCTTCCCAGAGTGTTCTAAAGAACAACTAGAGTGCTAACAGCCTTACTTATGACAAAAGTATGGCACACCTGAAGCCATCTTGAGTGGAATAAACTGGTAACACTTAAAACATTTAATTTAAAAAGGAACAAAATGAGGGGGTTCCTTTTGCCATAGAAATTATGGTTAGTGCTGCAAAAAGAAAATTTAGTGCATGTTTTAAGTGAGATCTCAAATCCTCTTCTATTTCATTAGAAAATTCTGACATGCAGACTGAAACAATCACTTTCAATACCAGCAGTAGACTTCCAGTTAACTCCTTGGTGAGCAGTAGCTTTACTACAGTGATCTAATGAACAACTAGAGTGCTAACATTCTGAATTTATGGCAAATGTGTGACACATCTGAATGCCTTCTTGATGGAATCAAAGTAAAAACTGAAAGCATTTCCTACTGAGGAGACTGCAGTAAATGAGGAAATTAGGAAACTTCATAACAAAGAATTCTTCCAAGATGGCCACCAGTGAAAAAAGAGCCCAAATGTAGCACAAATATTACCCAGATGTAGCCCACATATAGCCCAATGACAAAAGTGTGAAAAACACTTTTCATGTTTAGTTTTTTTGCAGTTTTATGTAGTGCAGACTGGTCAGGTATTGGAGCGTTGCATCTTAAAACATGACCCCCCTACACTAAAAAAACACCACTGCACTACCCTAAATCCAAAAACACTACCCCCAGCACGACCCCCTACACTACACAAGCACCACTGCACTATCCTAAACCATAAAACACTACCCCCAGCATGACCCCCTACACTACACAAACACCACTGCACTACCCTAAACCCCTGAAACACCAGCCCCTGCACGACCCCTACACTGCCTGAACACCACTGCACTGCCCTAAACCCTGAAACACCAACCCTAGCATCACCCCCTACACTGCCCGAACACCACTGCACTGCCCTAAACCCTGAAACACCACCCCTTCACGACCCCCTACACTGCCCGAACACCACTGCACTGCCCTAAACCCTGAAACACCACCCCCAGCACGCCCCCTACACTGCCCGAACACCACTGCACTGCCCTAAACCCTGAAACACTACCCCCAGCTAGACCTCCTACACTGCCCGAACACCACTGCACTGCCCTAAACCCTGAAACATCACCCCCTACACTGCCCGAACACCACTGCCCTAAACCCTGAAACACCACCCCAGCACGACCCCCTACACTGCCCGAACACCACTGCACTGCACTGCCCTAAACCCTGAAACACCACCCCCAGCATGACCCCCTACACTGCCCGAACACCACTGCACTGCCCTAAACCCTGAAACACCATCCCCAGCACGACCCCCTACACTGCACGAACACCACTGCACTGCCCTAAACCCTGAAACACTACCCCCAGCAAGACCCCCTACACTGCCCGAACACCACTGCACTGCCCTAAACCCTGAAACATCACCCCCAGCAAGACCCCTACACTTCCTGAACACCACTGCCCTAAACCCTGAAGCACCACCCCCAGCAAGACCCCCAACACTGCCCGAACACCACTGCACTAAACCCTGAAACACTACCCCCAGCATGACCCCTACACTGCCCGAACACCACTGCACTGCCCTAAACCCTGAAACACCACCCCTGCACGACCCCTACACTGCCCGAACACCACTGCACTGCCCTAAACCCTGAAACACCACCCCCTGCACGATCCCCTACACTGCCCGAACACTACTGCACTGCCCAAAACCCTGAAACACCACCCCCTGCACGATCCCCTACACTGCCCGAACACTACTGCACTGCCCTAAACCCTGAAACACCACCCCCAGCACGACCCCCTACACTGCACGAACACCACTGCACTGCCCTAAACCCCTAAACACTACCCCCAGCAAGACCCCTACACTGCCCGAACACCACTGCACTGCCCTAAACCCTGAAACATCACCCCCAGCAAGACCCCCTACACTGCCCAAACACCACTGCCCTAAACCCTGAAACGCCACCCCCAGCAAGACCCCCTACACTGCCCAAACACCACTGCACTGCCCTAAACCCTGAAACACCACCGCCAGCATGACCCCCTACACTGCCCGAACACCACTGCACTGCCCTAAACCCTGAAAGACCACCCCCAGCACGACCCCCTACACTGCCCGAACACCACTGCACTGCCCTAAACCATGAAACACCAGCCCCAGCACGACCCCCTACACTGCCCGAACACCACTGCACTGCCCTAAACCCTGAAACACCACCCCCAGCACGACCCCCTACACTGCCCGAACACCACTGCACTGCCCTAAACCCTGAAACACCAGCCCCAGCACAACCCCGTACACTGCCCAAACACCACTGCACTGCCCTAAACCCTGAAACAGCAGCCCCAGCACGACCCCCTACACTGCCAGAACACCACTGCACTGCCCTAAACCCTGAAACGCCAGCCCCAGCAAGACCCCCTACACTGCCCGAACACCACTGCACTGCCCTAAACCCTGAAACACCACCCCCAGAAAGACCCCCTACACTGCCCGAACACCACTGCACTAAAGCCTGAAACACCACCCCCAGCAAGACCACCTACACTGGCCGAACACCACTGCACTGCCCTAAACATTGAAACACCACCCCCTGCACGACCCCCTACACTGCCCAAACACCACTGCACTGCCCTAAACCCTGAAACACCACCCCTGCACGACCCCCTACACTGCCCGAACAACACTGCACTGCCCTAAACCCTGAAACACCACCCTCAGCACGACACCCTACACTGCCCGAACACCACTGCACTGCCCTAAACCCTGAAACCCCCCAGCACGACCCCCTACACTGCCCGAACACCACTGCACTGCCCTAAACCCTGAAACACCACCCCCTGCACGACCTCCTACACTGCCGGAACACCACTGCACTGCCCTAAACCCTGAAACACCACGCCCAGCACGACCCCCTACACTGCCCGAACACCACTGCACTGCCCTAAACCCTGAAACATCAACCCCAGCAAGACCCCCTACACTGCCTGAACACCACTGCCCTAAACCCTGAAACACCACCCCCTACACTGCACGAACACCACTGCACTGCCCTAAACCCTGAAACAGCACCTCCAGCAAAACCCCCTACACTGCCTGAACATCATTGCTCTGCCCTAAACCCTGAAACACCAGCCCCAGCAAGACCCCCTACACTGCCCGAACACCACTGCACTGCCCTAGACTCTGGAACACCAGCCCCAGCAAGACCCCCTACACTGCCCGAACACCACTGCACTGCCCTAAACCCTGAAACACCAGCCCCAGCATGACCCCCTACACTGCCCGAACACCACTGCACTGCCCTAAACCCTGAAACACCAGCCCCAGCATGACCCCCTACACTGCCCGAACACCACTGCACTGCCCTAAACCCTGAAACACCAGCCCCAGCACGACCACCTACACTGCCCGAACACCACTGCACTGCCCTAAACCATGAAACACCAGCCCCAGCACAACCCCCTACACTGCACGAACACCACTGCACTGCCCTAAACCCTGAAACACCAGCCCCAGCACGACCCCCTACACTGCCGGAACACCACTGTACTGCCCTAAACCCTGAAACACCAACCCCAGCACGACCCCCTACACTGTCCGAACACCACTGCACTGCCCTAAACCCTGAAACACCACCCCCTGCATGACCCCCTACACTACCCGAACACCACTGCACTGCCCTAAACCCTGAAACACCACCCCTGCACCACCCCCTACACTGCCCGAACACCACTGCACTGCCCTAAACCCTGAAACACTACCCCCGCACCGCCCCCTACACTGCCCGAACACCACTGCACTGCCCTAAACCCTGAAACACCACCCCCAGCACGACCCCCTTTACTGCTCAAACTCCACTGCACTGCCCCAAACCCTGAAACACCACCCCCAGCACGACCCCCTACACTGCCCAAACACCACTGCCCTAAACCCTGAAACACCACCCCCTGCACGACCCCCTACACTGCCTGAACACCACTGCACTGCCCAAAACCCAGCAATACGCAACTGAACGGAAGCACAC